>OY101449.1:87053589-87218880 GCA_956483635.1 Panzeria rudis | reverse complement strand
GGTATTTTTTAAAGAGTTTGGCTTTCATACACTGGACGAAAATACATTAAGCTTTGAAACCACATTTCAATAACAAACATAAAAATAAATTATTTCTTTATGTAGTTTGCATATCTACTTAAGCAAAAATTTTAAATAGTAATTAGATTATTAGTAAAAATGGCCAGAACAATTATATATTTATGCTCAGCATTATACTCTACTACCTTTTATTATTTAAGAGATATTTCAATGCAAAAATTTATTTTGCAGATTTAGCCATAATTTTTTCGCGCTTTTAGAATATTTTAGTATATTATCATTATTTTTCCAAAGCTAAAGTATATAAAAACTTTTAAGATCGGTTGAGATTTGCGAAAGTTACAACACTTTTAAAGCTTTCCAGATGCGACACGTTTAGTTTTAGCCCACTGTAGAGTCGTCAGTACATATTCTGCAAATTTCGCAAACTATATTGTGCCAAGTGTAGCCCCTCATTCATTGATATGCCAAATATCAAATAAATCTAAACAGTAGCTTAGCAGTTATTCGTTTTTTACCATTTATTTTGTGAGCATCTGCAAAATTCACTGGGAATGTGTTGCATGTATAATTTTACATTGAAATTTTATTTGAAGAAATTTTAACTTTGCCAATTCCCAACTGATTTTAATAATTTAAGACTTATTATAATGGCTAAAAAATACGCCTTATATAAAAATATAAAAAATTGTAGGTTTTGAAGCAAATTGTTGCAAAAAAATACGCAAAATTTCGGAAAAGAAATCGGAATAATATAAAAAATTTTATTTTTCTTTTGCTGATATTTCCATGAAATATAAGTAAAAACAAAATATTATATATACACGGAAAGCTTAAGACCTCCTCTATTAAAAATTTTAAATCGGCGCAGGAACAACGCAGTAACAAAATTGTTGTGTCCGTGAAGTCCCAAAAAATCGTTTTTTATCGATAACTTCCGATTTTGAGGGCATATTGCAATTTTTAAAGTGGCAAAATTATCTACTTAACTAGACCTACAAGTCTCACTTAGTGGTGTTTATATTTGCGTAAAAATATGTTCATATATGTGTAAAAATATGGAAGCATATAGGGCAAAACTGCCAGATTGGCCCTTTTAATTTTTAATTCCTAGAACTATTGCTACGTAAAAAGGGCCAAACTGCGCTAATTTGGCCTTTTTATCATGTTTCTTATAATTAAGAACGTTTAGATGATAATGGAGTTCCTGAAATAGGTAGACCACTAAATTTCTCGAAGATCCCGACCAATTATATAGTCATAAACGTTACTTGTTTGCCGTATGATCTATGTAAATCTTATGAACATTATTTTAAACTGCAGATTGGCCCTTTTTACGCAACTGCGTCGATATATTGGAAAAAATCCAATATTTATTTAAAAAAAATTATTATCTACATATTTGTTTTTAAATTCCATTAGGGACAAAAATTAGATGCTTACAACTATTAACAAAATGTAAGAACGATAAAAAAACCTAAAATATTCCTTTGGTATATCAATATTTACTTTAGCAAAAACGCGCTAATTTAGCGCCTTTTTTATTAAACGCGCTAGGACGAAAAAAGGCGCGTTTGGCATACTTAAAACGCCCTAAATCAAGCGCGAAACGCGCTAAATTACCATCGCTGTCTCTGTGTGATTGTGCTATGGTTTTTGTTGTTATAAATAAGTAAATATAAAAAATTTTGAGAGTAATTTATGAAAAAAAACATGAATATAACAATCATCCTATAAATGCAAGAGGTTTTTAGTAGGAAGTAACGATACGCTTTTTTGCCGATACGATACTGATACCGATACTCAAAAAGAACTATCGGCGATGCCGATTCCGATACCGATACGCATATTGAAATTGAGTTCAAGTTTAAAATAATAAAACTCTAGTAGGGTGATTTTCATATACAAAATTACAGTGTAAGAGATTATTAATATTTAAAATTGATATGGGATGGCATATATGGTTTGGATCCGAAAAATGAGGGTATATTGACATATATGATCATATATATCCATGTATGTCCATATATATCCATATCTTTTTTCATACAAACCGCTTTATATTTATATACTGTATTCTTACATATAATTAAGAGTATTTTTTCCTTTATTTAAAGCAATTACTTATTTACATTTTTATAAATAATAAAGAACATCATAAACATATGTATATATCGTTACCTTAATATAGAAAGGCCATAACTCATTCTTTTTTTGAAATCGAGATTATTGCAATTTTCGATAGATTAGATATTCTCCTATCGAAATATAAAAAAAAACAATTTCAAAAAATAATGAGTTAGGGCCTTTTTATATTAAGGTAACGATATGTAGTTAAATTGAAAATGAATACACAGAAAAAACTATGATAGCTTTTTTTTAAACAAACATGTTTTTAAAACTGATTTTAAATCTTTATTATTGTCTCTATTTAGATTAATAAATGATTTTGTTTGACTTATTATTTCAGTTCATTTACCTACCGCCAATGTTGGGAACCTGATGAAATTTTGAAATTCTTTGATTTATTTTTTATATTTCTCTAAAACATTTTTTGATTGAAACAATTTGTTTATTGAAAAAATCAGAATTTTTTTTCAAACAAATTATTACAAATTTTTTGGATTTGAATTTACAAATTTCTTTATAGGACCTAAATTGAACAAATTTACATTTGATTCAGGGAATTTGGTATTTGAAGTAAAAAATTAGTTTTTTCTGTGTACAAACTCTTCGCTCTTGCACTGTTTTCACTTTCGCTGCTGCATACACAATAATATTTTGTAGGCGCGCGATCTATAATAGACATCAAAAACGTATGTACGCACATTTTAATTTTGATAGTAATGTTGACAACTTTTAATTTTTAAAGCAAAATAGAACCGAAAATATTTGGGTGTTGTTATATTGTAAAGAAAAATAACGTTTTCAAGATGTCGAAAATTTCCCATGCGTTTTGTTCTAGTAAACGACATTGTTTGCCATATATGAGTATGTACATTTTTAAAATATTTAAATTTGTTAAAATTTGTTTTGTGATTTTGGTTAAAATTTTGTTCAATAACATAATTATTTTAATTGAATAAATCGGTGGATTTTTTCAAACAATTTTTTGTATTTGAATATACAAATTTATTTATAGGTCCTGAATTAAACAAAAAATTATTTGAATTTCACAAATACTTGTTCAAACTCAAAAAATAATATTTTCTGTGTATGCATATGTATATTTATATAATTGATATCAAGAATGTGCATGCCGATGGTGTTGCGTAAAAGGGGCCAATCTGTTGTGTAAAATGATGTGAGATTGGCCCTTTTTACGCAACACCATCGACACATACATGGAAATATATTAGTGACAATATGGAATAACCGCTAGAGTGGACTTTCAAAAATTTTAGAGTTGAATCTGTTTTATGTCTCAAATATTATGCCATACATTTGAAGCTTGCAGAATTTACAAAGCTACTTAACTATGAACAATGAAAAGTATCACACAAAAGAAGAATCATATAGACCTATGCACCTCTTAACAATACCGTCAAAACTTTCAGAAAATCTAGTTTTCGCAAGACGACTTAAGCGGTTATTTTATATTGAAACATATACATTTGTACATAAGTATAATCTTGTTGGAATCCTTCGATTATACTTACTTCTTCGTTACGAATGTTGTCTACCATCTGGTAATCAGGATCTTTCTTGAATTGCTTGACGTTACGATTATATTGTATTCCTTTGTTGTAGTTATTCCTAAAATATAAAATAATTATTTTATTAGAACTTGAGGAATGTGACAAATGTGATACTTACATACATGTTAATTTATAACTTTTTAAATGCAGTGGCAGAAAGCTCTGATGTTTCCCATGTGCGTTTTACTACATATACATAATTATGTAAGTATGTATGTATGCAATTATATATGCTTAATAGATTTCGCACTATTTTCTCTAAAAACTATTTTCAAAACTGTTTAATTTATTTCCTTATATATTGATTTGAAAATTTTAAACTGTCAATTTTGAAATTATTGTTGAAAATTTTTCTTTTTATTATTTGGCTTAAGTTCACAATAATTGAATTAATGTAAATTCAAATTATTTTTAAGACTAGCAGAACGGATTAGTACTACTAATTTCGACAGCCGCTACGCTGTCATCATCAGCGGCCTTTGTTCGCTTTTATCACGTTTGATCGTGGATACTAGTATTAATGAAACATCAGCTATTTAACCAAATTTTATGAGGAAATAGAATATGAGTCCTATTCCTTTTATTAATATGGTGAGCCGAACAAATTTCACCTTCTGATTCTTTATTCCAATTTCCAACTCTTATTTTTATTGGTTTTTTCTTTTTTTAACAAATGAATTGAATAGCATGTGCCACCAATATATGATACATATGTATGTACATGCATATAAAAATATGTATAAAACAGTGCAGTTAATGCATCTAATTACGTACCCTTTACGTGCTTGCACTTAAGATTATAAATAAAATTCCTTTCGAATATTCAATATATGCCTCCATATATTACAAAGTATTTTCATATATAACCCCATATACAAATAACTTCCCAATTGAAGTCTCATATATGAGTCCATATATTATCATAATTTTCATATATCGGTCTATATCAATTCATATTTGAAAATTTTGTTCATGTATGTCGCCATATATATCAATTAGGGATGTAACGAATACCGATACCGATACCGATATATCGGCGATACTTCAGATTTTCCGATACATCGGTATCGGCGATATTTTACTGTCGATACGACGATGCTTTAAAATTTTTTTTCAGAGTTTTTTTTTTAACAAATAATTTATTTTTGTTCAATTTTACAATGAATTAAATTCACTTCGTTATTTTTTAAATCTTATAAATATCAATTTTAAAAATTAATAATATTTTATGCTGTTATTTTGTAAAAAAATTACTTACTTTTTTGTTAATTTTACCATGAATTCAAATTCAAGTCGTTGTTTTTTAAATCTTATTCCAGCAAAAAAAGACACTCCAAAGAAGTCATAAAAATGTAGAATTCGCGATCCGGAAGTATTGCAAATTTGGATAATTTCTAATTAGTTTTACATATCCTTGCCAATGCAAGAAGTTCTGTTTTTCGATTACCAATCAGCGAATTGGAAGCGATGCTAGGACAAATTTCTTTTTCGGTGTTCCATAATGGTTTTTCCTCAAGGAAAAAGGATACAAAATTACCCATTTTCACAATTTTTTTTATGTGTAAATTTAAGTGAATGAATATAAACTTTTAGAAGTATTTTAATAATTAAGCTATTAAGTTGTTTAGAAGAATATTAGTTGATAAATGTTCTTTAAAAAATCGATTTTTTAAAAAGCATGGCGAGTATTTTTTTAAATTACAAAGGAATTAAAAATTTTTTCTTGCTTTTCTACTAATTATCTGCATATTTTTAATATAGATTTTGTTGAAGCAAAGAAAATTTAGGTCCTTAAAAATTGCTTCCAATTTTTTATACTGGGTTAAAATCAATTTTAAATATTCTCCCTTACAATAGCGGAAATCACTCTTGGTGGCATATTTGCACCTCTAGGATATAAACTATCATTTTCTGCTACAAAGAATGAGTGTCTTCTTCAAACATGAATATAAACGTACACACAAACCAACTTTGTTTACTTTTCTTTCTGAAGCCTACTATTAGTTTGTTTATGTTTTATACACTCTCAGAGAGTCTCTCTGAGTAATTTGGCTAATTGCATATATGCTGGACAAGTTTCCAACTGTTTTTAATATTGCATATCTGCTACTGTGTAGGAAATGTTAGTTTTCTTGTTGTGTTGCATATTGTAGCATATATCATAGACTTGCATGACCTGCAAGGTCTGCAATAGCAGTTTCCTACGAAGGGTGATTTCCCCTAATGTAATTTTGTATAATAAGAAAATTGCACTTTTTTGTTGATCTAAACTTGAACTCAATTTCAATATTCGTATCGGTATCGGAATCGGTATCGGCGATATTTATTTTTAAATATCGGTATCGGTATCGGATCGGCAAAACGGCGTATCGTTACATCCCTAATATCAATATATGAATCCATATATGTATATACATATATATTCATACATTGCCAATATATGGTACATATATAACGTTTTTAGTTGGGTAGCCCAATATGAAAAAGTGGAAGTAAATTTTAAGGAGCTACAATTTCATTGCTTGCTTCCACAGAATCTATATTAAAAATATGCAGATAATTAATATAAAAGCAAGTAAAATTTTATTTAAGTCATACAAAAATTTGTAATTACTTTATATTTTAAAAAAATACTCGACATGCTCTAAATAACTTAATAGCTTCATTGTTAAAATTCTTCTAAAAGTTTATATTTATTCAGTTTAATTTACATGAAAACACAGTTTGCGTTTAGGCCCCTATTATGATTCACAACTCCGCTTGGTTAAGTTGTCAATGTTACGACCCAACTCAACAATTTTTTTGTATTATGATTCACAACTAATTTAGGCCCCTATTATGATTCACAACTAAATTGATAGTTGAGTCGTAGTTGTCAAATTCTTATTATGGATTACAACTTCATCAAAGCAGTTGTCTCAGTTTTTTATCAGTTGTGTTTTGGTTTTCATTTCGACTATTGTGTTACTTTTAAAATGGTAATTTTAGGCGCCAATCTATCCCATTTGTCAACCCATATTGTTGCCATATCCATAAAATATAAAATCTAAAGAAAAAATAGTGAGGCCAAAACTAAAAATATTTAAAATATTTTGTGATGGCTACTATGGTTTCAAAAAACAGAGAGTATAGATAAGAACCTTTTTTCGAACATTTTTTCGAAGACAACTAAAATTAGTTGTGAATCATAATACAAAAAAATCGTTGAGTTGGGTCGTAGCATTGACAGCTCAACCTAGTTGAGTTGTGAATCATAATAGGGGCCTTAAGTTGTCTGCAGAATAATGTTCGAAAAAAAGGTTTTTGTCTATACTCTCAGTTTTTTGAAACCATAGTAGCCATCACAAAATATTTGAAATATTTTTAGTTTTGGACTTACCATTTTTTCTTGAGATTCTATGTTTTATGGATATGGCAACAATATTGGTATTGGTAATCGAAAAAGAGAACTTCTTGCAATGACAAGCATATGTAAGACTAATGATCCAAATTTTCATTACTTCCGGATCGCGAATTGAACATTTTCATGAATTATTTGGAATGTCTTTGCTGGGAATAAGATTTAAAAAACTACGAATTGAATTGATATTCATGATAAAATTAACAAAATATATATTATTTATTAAAAAAAAAACTCTGAAAAATATTTCAAAAGTAGCGTCGTATCGACAGTAAAATATCGCCGATATCGATCTATCAGAAAATATAAGGTATCGCCGATATATCGGTATCGGAATCGATTACATCCCTAGTTTTTAGAAGATGTTTTCAAAGATAAATAAAACAAATCATGGTTTTTATTCACCGTGTGAATTGGGTGTTTGTCAATTATAATCAACAACGTGGCGTATAATTAGTATTTAGTATTAAATATAGTTCATACTTGAACAAAAGTATTATAGATACGGTGGCCAACCGTACACTATTATAGTGAACAGTACACTATTTTAGCGTCTTGTCCACTATTTTTTTTGTACGCTATTTGTACATTATTTTCTCTCACAAATGTTTCCTTTTGTTCGCTTTTTTCATTACTTCCAACATATTTAGCAAACAATTTGAAATCAGCTTAAATTACAAATCTAGCAGGAAACCCAAAGCGTTTGATATTATTATATTCAACACTGACGGTAAAAGTGTAGCGGCCTACGAAAGTGGTGCTACTCTGTACTGCTGTGTACGTTGAAAAATTAAGTTGATGTTAATTTTTCCTTTGTTCCTTGGAATATTATACATGTCCAATTCTTTCTGAATATAATGTTAGCAACCTTAGCCTAATAATCAATTAGTTTTTATATGTATTAACTTTTTGTTAATGCTATAAAATTGATAATTGTTGATATTTTCGAATTTTTGCAGTTATATAGGAATTTGTGTACTAAATTCCAGGAAAGAAAAAAAATAATAAAGTTTTTCTTCTGAGAATCTCAGAATTCTTAAGAAAGTTCATAAAAATCCAAAAAATCCATATTTGATCCAAGGCTCATTTAACACTTAACACTTTGCCAAATAACTGCGTGCACATAAGGGTTTTTAGAAATTGCAATGGCTTTGGAATTCCAGCTTTGGTATTTTAGAACATGTGGACGAAATTCAAATTTCGATATAAAATATGTCGTATTAGGAAGTGCCCAAGTCCAACTATGTTAGGAAATTATTTTATTTGTATGCCGTCGATTCACCTCTGTACCTTTCAGATAACTATACATTTACTATATGTTCCAAAAGAATTTTTAATTTATGTAAAAGAGTGATGGTGTTTTTTTGCAAAAATTAACAAAAATTCAAAAAAATTTTAAAATTTTAATTTAAAAATTGCATATTCTTCCACTCAGACGGCAGAAGTTCATGAATTTTTTGTTACACCCTTTGAAATTGTGTTCTTTAACTAACGAATAAAAATTTTTTATAAATCGGATGATTTTTGGATCCGATATCTGGAAAATACTGGACCAAAGCTTTGAGAAATTGGGAAATTTCAATATTCAAATGAGTATATATCACTAACTTTAAGATATAAGTATACAACCAAATATGTATCTTTTAGATATAATTAATGGCTATAATACAGCAAAAAAGTTTAGAAATCGGATGAGAAACAAAAAAATGGCAAGCAGTAAAATATTTTACATTGCCGAATGCCCTAATTTGAGACTTCATAGCACCGCTTCTGAGCAAGTCAGAGATTTTCTATTTAAAACATAAATAGAAATGCTTCTTTGCTATGTCCGTGTCAAATTTTATTCCGATAGAACCATCCGTTTAGAAATGCCTGATTTATGTTCCAAATATTTTGATTCTGCCCCACTGTGCGACGTCTGATACCTCCACAGAGATAATCTTGGTAGCTAGCAGATCGGACTTTCAGGTGATGATTTCCTTAAATGCAGTCTACTTAGTGTGATTACGATACGCGAAGTGTTGAGTAACAGACCGGGGTCCTGCGAGAGAGAAATTGTAAAAAGAGCCCTTTTAATTCCTACCAGCCATACCTAAGCAAAAGCGGCAAGCGTCGCGTTAGCAACATGGAACGTATTTACAATACAAAAATTTATATAAAGATGGTACATAGCCGAAACCGGTCTGTTTATCAACCAAATTTTACGTGAAATCGTTCCAAATTCAAACAAACCCCGTCGGAAGAAAACCACAACACTCGAAAAATACATACTCTGAATGTATCGTAAATACGCGCCCTGCTACTAACGCAACGAATGCCGCTCTTATTTAGGTATGTCAGTTAGAAACAGCGTTGCCAATTTAGCATATTTAATACTAGATCTAGCATTTTTTGAACTCGTCTAGCATGAAAAAAATGCTTTTAGCATATAGCATATTTTTCAGCATTTTTCCAAATATCATTTAGCATTTTCTAGCATATTTTTGCGTTGGAATTTTTATGTTTTACCTTAATTTGTACCTTATTACCGAATGTACAAATATCTAAATGTGATGTTCCACATGGAAAGGGACCTTATCTTTCCAAAATCTAAATCCATTTTTGGTATTTCCTAAAAGTACACATTATTGCTAACAAAAATGTATGTAAATAGCCAGAAAATTCCAAAATATTGTTTAGTTATAGCATTTTGAAGTTCTAGTATGGAAATCTCAAGCTTTGGAATATTGAGGTTCAAAGTTTATAAATTTTTCAAAAATCTGATTTCCTAAAATCTGATTGGCAGTTTTCCGTAATTTTTATAGTTCCCATTTATCAATCTAGTTTAAATCGATTGTAGAATGCTCAGTATATGTCTTAGCGCCGTTATCAATAAAAATATTAAGTTGCAGTTAACACTAAACTCAAAATTTAAATCTTGATTAATACAATTTCATTAACACAAAGCCGATTTACATATTAAATTTCAATTAAATTTAACTTGAGTTTAAGTGCTTAACTGAAGAAATCATACATATGAAAATAAATTACTTTTTTTTTATTTTTTAAATATTTAACATAAATTTTCAAGAATAATAACAAATTCAAAGCTTCCTAGGTGAATGCAGCACTTCTTTGTGCAGCAATCGTACTCAGATGCTATTGATCCATGATATTATTTATATAAATTTCAAAATTTTTTGAATTTCCCAAAAATAGTTTATTGCAGGCAAATACAAAAGTCAATATTTTTTATTGTTAACGAAAATGTTTAACTTTCAGCTAAAATTTGAGTTTAGGCAAACTGAAAGTTAATAAACTTAAGGCTAAAATCAACATAACTGAGCTTTATGTTAATGGGAGTTAGTACACAGAAAAAAACTAATTTTTTACTTCAAATACCAAATTCCCTGAATCAAATGTAAATTTGTTCAATTTAGGTCCTATAAAGAAATTTGTAAATTCAAATGCAAAAATTTGTAATAATTTGTTTGAATAAAAAATGCTGATTTTTTCAATAAACAAATTGTTTCAATCAAAAAATGTTTTAGAGAAATATAAAAAATATATCAAAGAATTTCATAATTTTATCAGGTTGCTAACATTGGCGGTAGGTAAATGAAATGAAATAATAAGTCAAACAAAATTATTTATCAAACGAAATATAGACAATAATAAAGATTTAAAATCAGTTTCAAAAACATGTTTGTTAAAAAAAAAGCTTTCATAATTTTTTCTGTGTAGTGTTATCAACTTCAACCTTAAATTTACCTAAACGTCTGTTTTTAGTATATCTGAAAAATTTGGTCTGGGAACATAGGGGCCACTTTTCTTTACAACACTATATATAATCTTTCATTTTCGATACAAAAAATTGAATGAACAACATTGTATATATTTCCAAAAAATGCAACAGTGTCTTGTATCAACTTTGGTAGAAATGGTACCACTTATAAAAATAATAAAGAAAATGAAGTTGAAGATGACTGGATATATTGATATGTCTAGAATTTCGTTACTTCTTGTATTTTATATGAAAATTGTAAACATGAAAACCCTGGTCAATGTACAAATATTCACAGAACCTTAAGAAATATTTTAAAGAAAAGTGCGTTATTTTTCATTAACTAAGGGCTAGGCCACACTGGCGTTTTTAACGCGCCCGTTTCTGCTTTTTTGAACCAATTAGGGCCTGGCTCTAAGCTACCAGTTTTTTTACTTGAAAACCTTTTTGCAGTGTTTTGTCTACTTTTTATGTTAAAACTAAATACATTTTCTTTTATTTTAAATGCGATTGTAAAATATAATAAGATACTAACTATGTATTCACGGTGTAATCTTATACCATGCTGATTACACTGTTCTGTCAAATTTAAAAGATTTTTCTTTGCAATTTTGATGATATGTTTTTAGCATTTTTTCAGCATATTTTAGCATTTTTGTAGCACAATTTTAGCATTTTTTCCTCATCAGGTTTTGGCAACACTGGTTAGAAATAAAAGTTTCATAAAATTGAAGAAAAATTTTACATAATCAGTTTCAGTGATTTCATTCATATAAAAGTGGATATGTAAACTTATTTCAGGTAATGTATGTGTATTTATACAAATGTACCCAGCGGGGAAAAGAAGTAGTAAGCAGGCCTTCTGAAAGCCCTTATTTGTTAGATACAAGGCCTTATTAACCCATTCCATATTCATACATTTTTGATGTGTAAACATCTATACGCTAGGGGGTAAAAATCTTTTTCACAATACAATCACAAATTTTGAATAAGATTGTAATAACGCGGTGTGAGCTGTGTATGAATGTATTAGTGTAATCATACGGACAACAAGAAGTACAGAGAAACTTAAAAGCTGCATAGAAATACACTAGCACCATCTAGTGCGCAATAGTAGTAGCAGTAGTAGTAGCTACTAATTTTCACTAATTGTCGTACATTATGTTATCGTAAGCAAATAAAAACAAATAAATAAAATGAATACAACAACATTTAATTTTAATAACTTTTAAAAAGATTTTTTGCACTTTTAATAAGAAATTTACTAAAACAAAGCAAAATAAGGAAAACAAAAAACTAAACTTGTCAAACTTAAAGTCTTCTTAAAATGTTTCATAACTAGATGTTACTCATCTCCCCTGTGTTTGGACTCACATTTTCTTTTATACACGATGTCGTAGCCACAGGCCTGGTAGAAAACCTTCTTCAGCAGTTTACTTCTCTTGTTCTTTTCACTTTTTGTATTTTTATTTAAGGTTTTTGTATTTGTTGTTTTGTCTTTAGAATGTGATTCTTTTTGTAACGGTTTATCCTTTTTGTTGCGACAAACGTAGTACGTGCACAATTTGTACACACAGAAAATTTTCAATGTAAAATCGTCGAAAACCAGGTTAATTTAATATTGTTCCTAGCGACTTTGCTTTACAGGCGTTTCATGTTAATTCAATATGATTTACAATAATCTTGAAGGAACATTTATCCTTTTGAATTAACTATATTTCATGTTGATTTAATATTGCAGTACAATTAAATCAAAATGAAGTTGATATTGAAATAATACGAAAAATCATGTTAAATCACAGTTATTTCGAGTTGAAATAGCGTGAATTTGATATTGAAACAACACGAAAAATCATGTTGAATCAAAGTTATTTCAAGTTGAAACAACGTGAATTCGATATTGAAACAACACTAAGAATCATGTTGAATTATAATTATATCAAGCTGAGACAACATGACTTTAATGTAGATATTTCATTAATTATTTTACTTCACGTGATAGTTGTTAGCATAGACATCAAAAAATTTTGTAAGGTAGTTGGCTCCCCCAGCCAAGAGTTGAACTAGTGCCACTTGCATGATAGTCCACGCGCTAACCACTGCAGCTATAACAGCTTAAAACTTTACTTTACCTATACACTAGTGGAAACCGAAATTTGTTGCCATCCGTAATATGATTATTAGCAACTGGCAACGCAACTGAAGTTCGGTTACCATCTATAATCGACCCATAAATAAGTACCCATCGTATGTAAAAATAATTTAATTTTAATTCAACATGATTTAAATGATTATTAAACATAAAACTTATTTGAAATTAAAGTTATAGTCATGTTGATTTAAAAGGATATGTAACGTTTATAGCAAAGTTGTTTTAACAGTGAAACATTTTAAATCAAAGAGATTTAAGGTTAGATTAATAATTTTTTCATTTAAAAGTAATATGAAATAGTGGTAATTTTAAATCAGCAGCAGTAAATTCTCGCTGGTAATTCGTTTTTTGTCGTCTACAAAGCCGACACATGTAAGAATAAACAACAACAATTCACACAACTAAGCACAATAGTGAAGTGTAGCAATGAACAAAAAAAATAAACACTTAACACACTTAAACGACAAATTATTTCTTGTCTTACAGAAGGCCTTATAAATGAAGACCTCCAAAAGTTCGCCACTGAGTACGTTTATGTACATGAGTATATGTTTGTTTCACTATGCGAGTATACTACGAATTTGTGTGTATTATTGTTTGTTAATTATAAACATTTTACCGGTTTATGTTGTTTTTATTACATATTTTTGTTTTAAGCTGCCTGCAAAAAAATAAACACTTACAGCCATGTACCTTCCCTGTCGGAAACGTAGTTAACTTTATATTAGCGTTAAGCTATCTATTTCGCAATTACTTCTGAATGATAATTGGATTATTTTCCAATGGAAACAACTAACTATTTTAACATTGCGATGTCCTAGGCG
Source organism: Panzeria rudis (assembly GCA_956483635.1). Classification (NCBI taxonomy): domain Eukaryota; kingdom Metazoa; phylum Arthropoda; class Insecta; order Diptera; family Tachinidae; genus Panzeria; species Panzeria rudis. The sequence goes on along the minus strand of OY101449.1, from coordinate 87,205,022 downwards.
GTAGTCAATTATCCCACTCTGCACTACTTTTCAACTAACTTAAAGTTGACTTTATTTAAGTCACCTGGTAGTTAGTATATTTGCAAAAAGATGTTGCTGGGGTTCGAACTATATATCACACGTTTTATAGTCAACGCGCTGCGCTGACCACACAGCTAAGGTGCCATTTAAAATAATGACAGCAAAAGGCGAATATAAACTTGAAATGAGTTTCAAAATAGCTGAGAGTAAAGTTGTTGGCTCTCACCAAATCCGATTATGTACTCAACTTAAGAGTTGATTTTCTGGACTTCATTCTGGATTACATTGTAGTTAGATTTTAGTTACTCTAAGAAAAGTTAATTATAAGTTGATTATTTTTGTAGTCGACTAGTGATTTTCCGACAGGGTTCTAACATGTGTTTTTGTGTGTATGTATGTGTTTGTGTATGTGTGTGTTTGTGTATGTGTGTGTGTGTGCAATTGTTCGTTCCCAGTGGTAAATTGTAGGAGTAAAGAGGCCTTCTAGAAGGCCTATTTAGCAGACATAAAGCCTACCAATTAGGGTTTTTTATTCCCGGACTTTTTTGTTCCCTGGGAGAGCGGGAAATAAAAAAGAAGTTCCCGGGATCCCGGGAAGAACATACTAAAATATTTAAAGATAATGTTAATTTCCTGAATCCATTGATTTTTATATGAGCAAATTAAATGAAGCAATCATTCTTTATTTCAAACTGAGTTTTATTTTGAAACTATTTCATAAACAAACAGTGTTTAAAGAAATGAGGTAAAATAGCAAAAAACTTAACAAATCAGAAAAGCAAATAGATTCAAAGTAAATTATATTTAAAAACTATTTTTAGACCAACCACTGATGGACTGAAATCAAAATAGTTTTATTTCAGATTATTCATCTAGGATTTTATAACGTGATTGTCAGAGGGCGGAAGTAATCCAAAGAGCGATTAGAAGGTTGTCTAGGATAAATGTTGCTGACAAAGAGCAGTCCTAGAGTTACGTGTCCTTAGAAAAGTTGTACTTTTATATTCTTTGTTGCAGATGCCTTTTTAAAACAGTCAACGTATTAATTGTTTCATCTCACAATCGGTTTCTTATTAAGTAACACAATTTCAGTCACTTGAAGTAATAGTAATATCTATTTCCTCGTTTTCTTCGTCACTAAATGCATCAAAAAGAAGTGCATAAAAATGGTCTCCATATCGAATTACCGTGCATTTTGTTGCATATTAAAACACATTGAAGTTACTTTTACTAAAAAAATACTGTGATCCTTCGTTGGTTTCTTTCGCCTTACATAGATATTATTTCATGATGAACGACAAGAATTTAAAGATAAATGTGCATTTTTGTGTGCTAAAATCAGTACCTTTTTATGTATATAAATGGATTTTTAATCCCGGGAATTCCCGGATAATTTTCTCGGGAAAGCGGGAAACGAAAATAAGTTACCGGCCCCTTCTGGCATACCATTTTGCTGGCTGTCTAAGGAAGGTCTGTTAAAAAGCAAATGGAGGTGGACATTGTTTTATATTTCAGTATTTTCATAGCGGCTTCTTTTGATTTAATTAATGTGTTTTTTTCATCCAAAGTAGTTTTTTTATACATTGAATTGGATATGATGTAGTTCTGGCGGAATAATGATAAGTTGATCAGCTCCGACATATAGCAGCTCCGACATAATAGCAACATGCGCAAGAAGAATACGAGAACGTTTGTTATATCCAAAGCACATTTTTTACTTTTTAATTTAAGAATACAATACTCCTTCCATCTTCCCTGCTTAAAGAAGGGAATGTGGAATGCCTATCGAACGAGAAATAAAAAAAATAAAGTACTACTTTCACGTTCACTTCTATAAGCGGGCTCTTTGCATGTATATCGGTCTTGCAGGCGTTTAAGAAGCTCTGAAGTTTGCAGGCCTGTTGCCTTTTACCGCTGGGCTAGGTCGTGAATAGAATAAACAGCAAACTACTGTTATTTATGTATATTTAATTAACCCTACTTTTGTTGTTATTGTATGTACGTTTGTTGGTATTGTATGGTTAACCTCATGTGTAACAACATGTGGTTGCAGTTGGTGGAATTTCATTTTATTACTGGCTTTTTCTGTTATTTTTGTTGTAATTGTAAACGCCACAAACAGTAATGAAAATGAAAATTAACCGTTAAAATGCTTTTCATTGTTCTCATCTAACAATGATGATCGACTTTAGTCGAATCGCTTATGTACGTTGGGGAATTAAATGGAAGTTGAAAGTTTTTAGCTTTCCGCTAAAGCTCACACACTAACAAACACGTACAGAAGATGTTTTTTTTATTATGACTTTTCTACAAGTATAATTGTGTATTAGTGTGTGTACACACTTTTAGTTTGTTGCATATTTAAAATATTCATAATTGGTTATAAAATAGTTTTCAGTATCATTCATTTTAGCTACTGTATTAATGCAGTTTTAAACAAGTTTCCCGTATGGACCTTTTGTTGCCGTTTTTAGTTTGATAGTTTTTGTTGTTTTTTATTTTTGTTATGTCTAGTCAGTCATTTTCGTTTCAATTATACACTTATTGTTAAGTTAGTTTTTATTGTTATTTTCATTTCATTGTTTTGCTTCGCTTATTCGAACCATTCATCAGATGTTAAACTACAAATTGTTTTCATATTATGTTATTTCTGTGTGTGTGTATATATAATTGTGTACATAAATTCAGTTTATTGTGTTCTATTTCATTACAAACTCACAGGAAAACATTTTTGAAAAAACACTTCTTTTTTATGAAAACCTAGAAAATATAAGAATCGGTATAATATTTTGGGCAAAGGACATTGAATTAGCTGATTACTATTTTCCGTGCGAACAGATTTGACCATCTACGGTTGTTTAATGGTAACTTTTTACTAATTTCACGAAATTGACCTCTTACACGCAAAGAAAAAACATGGTTGAGGCAACCATAATCGAAGAGCAACATACTATGATTGAATATATGGTTGAAAACAACCATATATATATATAGTTCAAAACAACCATATACATGGTTCAAGCAACCATATGTATGTTTCAAAACAACTATATATATATGTTTCAAAATTACAATAAATGGTTTGAAATAACCATATATATGGTTAAAAACAATCATATGCATGGTTCAAGTAACCATTAATATGGTTCAAAACAATCATATATATTGTTCAAAATTTCATAATATGGTCTGAAATAACCATATATATGGTTAAAATTATTCATATAAATGGTTCTACGTAACCATATATACTGTTCTATATTATCATATATTTATTGTTTTCTTAACCATAAGTCGATTAAAAAATTGACAGGAGCTAAAAAATTTTATTATTTAAATTTAAATCAGAAGCAAAATGAATCTGAAATAAAAATTATTATCTATTTTCACATAGATACATACATATTTGTTGACACGTGTTATATTTACAATCGGGCATGTTCTGAAAAACATTTCGTTGTGAAATCGGCAACTTTCAGGATAGAATCCAACTAAAAAGCTCACTTATTGGAGGTTTTCAGTTGGTTTTTGTGTTTCAGATATATCACATATTTTATCAGAACAAAGCTACGAACGCACTAAATTGTCCGAATAAAGAACACTTTTCTTTTCTTTTAACATTTTGCTATTTCAAAACTAAATGATCTTCAGAAGATGGCCGAACATTAATTGCCGGAATATATCACTTTTTGTTATGTTAATTTTATTTTTTTTTCACACAAACCGCTCACAAAAATAAACCAAACGCTGTCAAGTAAAACACAAAACTAACAAAAAGCATTCAACAAAGGGATATAACAAAAACTTTTTTGGAAGAAGAGAGCCATGTCTGTTTTATAACCATAGCTTTATTGCAAATAAAAAAGTATAGATAAGAACGATATTTTATTATTATAGAACCATTCTGTTGTTGAATTTTTAAATAAGCCATGATTGTAGTCAAAATTTTTTTACAACAATATATATTGTTCAAGCCAACCATGTGTCAATTTTCATGAAATCTAATAATTTCATGATTAAATGTAAACGTTAGTTTTTTTTTTGCCTTAAACTAATTAAGGTACACAGTCCGTTAATACAATAACAAGTTATTTGCCACATTCAAAACCAGTGTAGGGAAACATGTCATTGCTGACGCAACCATGCCACAACCATATCTTTTCTTTGCGTGTAACAATCCATATTGTTGGTGCATTTTGACTTGATTGAACTATTTCCCCAAGTCTATGTCGATAAACTAGAAGGAATTATCACTTGGCATTATATGTATATTCGACCTTTTATTGTAACTGAATATCCAGTGGTACTAGTGATGTCCTAGTTATCATCTAAAAAACTTAGAAAACAAATATTACAATATTATAAAGATAATTATCATCACCTTAAATTCAAACGAACGTAACTCGCTTTTAATTTTTTTACAGGAGAAGGAAAAAATTAAAATTTTAAGCTCATTAGAATTTTGTAAATGAAAAGAATAAACACGAAAAATAACTAATTCAAAGCACCGTTAACACCGTTGTTTCACAGGCTCACACTATACAATTGGTTGCCTATTCTTCATACGACTTTTTGCATTAAGAAAAAAAAAATAGATACGCTTGTAGTTTCTTTAATAAAGTTGCTTTTTTACCGCAGAAGTCTAAACTTTTGCGTACTAGTTTGCTGTAACAAATCTTAATCTATTGAGGCGTGTGATTAATATGTTTACATAGCATGTCCGTTAAAATAAATCATACACCTAGTGGATCGTAAAGTTTCACTTATGTCGTACAGTGGCTCCAATTGAAAAAAAGTAATATATCTGTATCTTTGGATCTTGCTATCTGATTACAAAACAATGTATGCGAAAATCATACAGAGGGACCTAAGATTTTATAATGTTGAAATTGGGACCACCTTGTTGAAACACATGTTGAGCTACAGAGTGTCAAAATTGACCACCTCAGGCATAAAAAATCGTGTGGCCCTCATAACTTTTACAAATATTATCCGATTTTGATGAATTTAAACTTGGTGTAAAGTTTATAAATAAATAAAGAAAATACAGTTTACTTTATTAAGATATCTTTAATATTTTCAAAGATGTTTGACTTTGATTTAAAAAGTTTTGTTTTCGGTCTCGACTTTGTTTTCTATTTCGTCAATATCTCCGGTAATATCATAGCCAAAATTAAAAGAAAATATTTTGTGAGTTTTAACATAATTTTTAATAACATGCTGCAAAAATGTTTTAGTTATCTCAATTCATGTATTCGTGACAAGCTATCAAATTCAAGATTTTGAAATGAGAGTGAAAAATGGCTAAATTTTGACAAATATAATAGAGCTTAATTGTTCGATGTTATTCGCAACAATTTTTCAAAACTACAATTTCGAAAGAATAGACTCCAAATATGATTGCAGGTGAAATTTGAAATCAATTAAAGCACACACGCTACATCCAGCATTGTGCGGAAATGGAGAATTGTTCTATGAGATTCTAAATTAACGCTTAAAAAACGCCCATCAAGGTTTTTAAATTTCTTTAAAATTTTATTAGATATATTGAGTATAGTTAATCTGGTTTTAATTGATATCCGGCCGCTTAAAAATGTGACCAGAAGAGCAGATTTATAAATCAGTACAGTTTTTTTTACTGCATGAAAGCTGAAGTAAACTTTATTTTTAGGCTTCCGTACACCAAAAGTGTAAAGGAACCCTATTGTTTTCGTCACGCTGTCCGTCCGTCCGTCTGTCTGTCTATCTGTCTGTCACAGGCTGTTTTCTCGGGAACCGTAAGAGGTACGAACCTGAAATTTTCACAGAATATGTAAAACTTTGGCAACTACAACAACAAATATACTATATGACATCTAAAAATTAAAGGGTGTTCTAAAGGGAGCAACGAAACATGTTGAAATACTAACGTAGTATACAGACACTTATATATAGACACTTTAAAATTTCAAAGTAAGTGTTAATTGGTGTAGTCTGTAGAATAGAATACACCATATAACACTGATATTTAAAACAATAAAAATTAAGAGGTGTTCTATCAGTTAATGTAATTTTACTATGTAAATTAGACAATTTGCTGTATCTTGGGAACCGTAAGAGGCAAACTCATGAAAATTTAAAAAAACGCTAAAACTACAAAATTCCAAAATTAAAAAAATGTCATATCGAAAAATCACCAAAATGAAAAAAGCGCTTAAAGGAAAAGAGCACCAAAATTAAAAAAAAGCTAGAACGCAAAAAATCACCAAAACTAAAAAGATCGACAAAAAAATAAAAAAATGAAAAATGTCGTGAAAAGGAAAAAAGCACCACAGCATAAAAAATCGCTAAAACTAAAAATATCATCAAAAAACGAAAAATTGGAAAAAAAGGAAAAAAAGCACAAAAACGAAAAAAGCGCTGAAACCAAAAAAAAAAAAAAACACTAAGGCTAAACAAATTGTCAGTAACAAAAAAAAAATCGCCAAAACGAAAACAAGTGTCAAAAACAAAAAAAAAAATCGCAAAAACTAAAAAAATCACAAAAACCCGAAAAAATTCTCTAAGCCCAAAAAAGCACCAAAACTTAAATAAACCTCTAAAACCAAAACTATCGTCAAAAAGCGAAAAAACGTTAAAACAAAAAAACGCAAAAACCAAAAACACACCAAAAGTAAAAAAAATCGGCAAAAAAACAAAAGAATTCAAAAAACGAAAAATCGCAACAAAAAAAACTAACGAAATCGATAGTACGAAAAAAGTGTCACAACCAAAAATCCTAAAACTAAAAAAATCACCAAAAACCGAAAAAGTCCCCAAAACCGACAAAAGCGTCAAAACTGAAAAAAATTGCCACAACTAGTGTTGTCATATTTTTTTCTCGAAAAGCTTCAAAATACAGAATAAAAATCTTATTTTTCCTTTAAAAATCTTCTTTTAGCTAAAATTTATTTCATTAAAGCACAACGCGAGAAATATATAAACATTAAACTACAAAGCATGAAGTATTTACCAAACACCCCTCTTAGACCAATAATATCATCAATAAAAGTGCCATGTTACGATCTAGCCAAATATATTGGGAATATATTAAGAGGAACTTTTTCAGTTCAATACAATATCAATAATTCAATACAGCTAAAAGAAAAACTCAAAAATATTCAGCTTGATGAAGACGGTGTCTTAGTCTCCTTTGATGTAGTTTCGCTTTTTACCAACATTTCCACTCATTTGGCCATTAAAAATATAATGAGTAAGTGGAGTTACATTGAAAAAATAACGAAGATCCCCCGTTCAAAATTCGTTCATATGATAAAATTGTGTCTTAATGACAATAATTATTTCATATACGGAGAAAAAATATATAATCAGGTGTTTGGTATGCCTATGGGAAATTCCCTTTCCCCTACAATAGCGGATTTAATACTGGATACTTTACTTGACAATGCAGTGGCTAAACTAAAAGAAAATAGGTTAGGTTAGGTTGAACAGGCTGCCGGTTTCTAACAACCGGCCCACTTGGGTCCTTTGGTCCCTTTGTGAAAAGAAAATAACATTAACATAAAATATATTGCTAAATATGTAGACGACATATTAGCAATCGTAAAATATAATGATAAGGATATAATTTTGTCGACCTTGAATGAATATCATCCAAAAATAAAATTCACTATGGAGCTTGAAAATAACAATCAAATTTCATACTTAGATACGTTGCTACACAGAGTGGAGAACAAAATTATGTTTGATTGGTATGCCAAAGAAACATCGTCGGGTAGAATTATGAATTTCCATACAACTCAGCCTAAAGCCCAAATCTTAAATACAGCGAAAACTTTCATCAGAAGAGTACTAAATATTAGCGACGAACATTTTCATAACAAAAATTTAAAAGTAATATATAAAATACTAAAGAAAAACAGTTTCCCAACTAGCACAATTAGTTCACTAGTTGATGACGTAAGCAAACAACTTAAACATGCAAGTGTACAGAACGATAATGAAGCTATAACGAAACAGGACAAGAAATTTTACAGTGTATCATATATACCAAAGCTCATTGACAACAGAACTATAAGAAAAACAATTAAACAAACAAACGCATGCTTCGCATACAAGTCAAATCAAACGATTAATACAATTTTTTCTAAAGCAAAAACACCCATAGAGAAACAACATAAAAGCAATGTTGTGTACGAAATACAGTGTAAAGGCCGTGTCAGATACAACTTTGTCGCTTTGCGTGACGTTTCTAACTTTGGTAGAAAAGTGTAAAACAAAAGGTGTATGACACAATGAAAACTTTGACAACACTCGCGCATTGCCCGTTTACCAAAAAAAGTAGTTGATAATTTTGCTATTTATATATTTATTTTTTGTTATAAAAATAAAAGTCAATTATGTTATTTTACGATTTATTATAAATAAATAAATAAATAAATGGCACATACATATTTACCTCTTATTAAAACAGATTCAAACGCACGAAGTGTTTCGTTTGGCAATATAATAAAAGAAAAATATTCCAGCTGATTGTCAAAGCAAGCAAAAAGATGAGAGTTGCCGAACTTTTCGCTTCACGCTGCGTTAAAAGTGCTTTATGTAGCATGTTTCGTATAAGTATGTACATTTCATCTTAGATGTCAAAGCGAATCTGTAACGCAACGCGAAGCAAAAGTTTTATTTGACATGGCCTTAAAGGTGGAAACAATGACAACTGCGATCTCATATACATCGGCACAACAAAAAGAAGATTAGAGACGAGAATGGGAGAAAATAGAATGGACATAGCGAAGAAAAAGGAAACAACAGCACTCGCACAACATATGCAACAAACTGGCCATTCAGCTGATCTTGATAATGTCAAAATACTGGACATAGAGAAAAAGATACACAATTGAAAGCTTGCGTATACAACAGAAAATAAACAAAACGATGAATTTAAAAGAAGACACAGCTAATATCAACACAAGCTACAGAGCTGTTTAAAGTTAAAAATAAAAACAAAAATCACTGTGATAAAACAAACAGAAAATTCTTAAGATGTGTTTAAATTAAAATGTCTGTTCTTCAAAATTTCAATATGTTTAAAATTAAATAATTTTTATTTTAAAATTTATTTATAAATTTAAAATTTCCAATATTGTAAGTAATTTGCTTCTTTCTTTATTTATAAAACATTTAATAACACTGTTTTTATTATTTAAATATACGTTCCCTTGAAAAAGTAGACAAAAAATCTACGAAACGTCGGAAAAACTAAATAAAAAAGAATTTTTATTTACATTTGAAAAAACTTTAGGCCAATTAGATAAAAGGTAACAAATTTACAAACTACATAATATACTGGCCAAATAAACACAAACATGAAGTATTTACATTGAGGAAGGAGTTTATCAAGTTGAAACCCTGCTGGACTTTAAAGGAAGAAGTTAAATACCCATTTTCCTTGATTTACACGTTCATGCAATTTGAATATTCTGATATTTTTTAATGAAAAATCGAATAAATAAAAAAAGGAAAAACGTTAAAAAAAATTAGTTTTGTATGAACAATCATTTGAGTGTAATACCTTCCGAAAACATGGACACACTTTGTCCTAAAATTTTTCTTTCTAGATCAGAGTCAACGAAGCTTCCCAGCAAAAGCTTGGTAATGAGTTGTCATTACCGAACAACATACTTTTCAACCACAAACTATATACCGTCTGAATTACTTAACCGTATTTGAACAATTACCTACTAGTAATTAAACAAGCCATCTATCTATTCGCTTATTGGCAGAGTACTAGTGTATCTGCTTATCATAGAGAGGATAAACAGTTCAACCCCTGGGGAAGCAAAATAGATTTTTCTCAATTGTGTTCATGTTTGTGAAAACAAGTTTTTAGCCCGTAACAAAATAATTGTGCAGTAGCCTATACACAGAAAAAAAAGGAATGTAAAATCCACATGCCGAAATTTTGATTGCAAATCATATTGAATTTACAAGAAATAATTTGTCGTTTGAGTGTGTTAGTGTTTACTTGCTTCGTTCATTGCTACAATTCACTGATCTGCTTTGTTGTGTGATTTGTTGTTGTTTATTCTTACATGTGTCGTCTATGTATACGACAAAAAAACGAATTACCAGCGAATATTTACTGCTGCTGGTTTATAATTACCATTGTTTTATATTAATTATAAACGGAAAATAATTAATCTAACCTTAGATCACCGTTAAAACAATTTTGTTGTAAACGTGAAGTTTCATTTCCAATCGACATGACTATAACTTTAATTTCAAATAAGTATTATGTTAAATAATCATTTAAATCATGTTGAATTAAAATGAAATGCATTTTACATCCGATGGTATTTATTTACAGCCACATTCATAAAAAATTCTTATTTTAGGTTTAAGACTCACAATTGTTATTGAACAGTTTCACGCTAAAACTGTTTAATATAAAATTGCATTCATAAACACTACAATAGACATTGTGTGTTTTAAGGAAATTTCGATTTCAATACTGCCAACACCACCATGTTTTGTAGTAAGAGTTGCAATAAAAAGAAAATGATTTCATCCGGATATTGAAATAAACGAATAGCTTTTTATTGTTTTCATGTAAGTTAAGATTATTTGAACTCTCTTTATAATATATTTCTCAACTTATTTGATACAAGTTTTATTTGATACAAGTTTGAAGTAAAAGCAAAAAAGAGAAATGATTACACAAGAATTCACACGACTCTTTAAATCAAGTATGAAAAAGGTACTTGAATAACGAGCCTATTTGCATTTGTGTTGATTGTTTCCATATCACTAACATTTCTTTTTGCTTTTATGTGTTTTGGTGGTGTTTTTTTGCTAATTTTGTTGCGAATTTTGTTTAACTTAAATAATTTAGTGGCATATTCTATTAAATTTAAAAAAACATACTTAAACGCTTATAGCCAAGACTTCAAGCTTTAATTTAAAGCATATTATGGATTGCTGTGTTCTAAATTTGCAAAGATATTTGAAGTTAAAATTGATATATCGATGAAATGAACTTATTGAAGGTTTATAGTAGGTGCATACCATCTTTAAACCTATTTTGAATGTTATATACATTTATGAATGCAATTTTATGAAATTTTGCTTAAAAGTAGTCTGTCTATTACCCTGTTTTAAATATTTATGAATATGTCTGTTAGTGTATAAGTAAAGAAAAGTTTGAAGCTGTTGTGGCTGCAGTGGCTAGCGCGTAGACTATCATGCAGATGGCACGAGTTTAAATCTTGGCTGGGACACTCAGCTACAACGAAAAGTTTTCTGATGACTATCACGTAAGTAAAATAATTAATAAAATAGCTACATTAAAGTAATGTTGTTTCAGCTTGATATAACTTTAATTCAACATGATTCTTCGTGTTGTGCCAATATCAAATTCACGTTGTTTCAACTTTAAATAACTTTGATTCAACATGATTCTTCGTGTTGTTCCAATATCAAACTCACGTTGTTTCAACTCGAAATTACTTTGATTCAATATGATTTTTCGTATTATTTCAGTATCAACTTCATTTGATGTAACTGTACTGGAATATTAAATCAACATGGAATATAGTTAATTCAAAAGGAAAAATTTTCTTTCAAGATTATTGTAAATCATGTTGATTTAACATGAAACACCTATGAAGCAAAATCACTACCGAAAAATGTTAAGTTAACCTGGTTTTCGACGATTTTACATGGAAATTTTTCTGTGTGTAGTGATTAAAGCACTTGGCATAAAACAACACAATAACTAAAAATGGCATGTGTTCAATGCTTAGCAGAGAAATTTAATTTTTATTGTGTTTTGTGTGTTCAACGCTTTATATATATTTAAATTTATAGCCTGTTATTTGTAATCAAATGTGGTAAGTACTTGCCTCCAATGACATCGCCATGTTAAAGTAATTGGTTAAAATGCCAAAGTAGAAGTAGTGAAGGGTATGTTTTTTAGCATTTTAACTCATTACTTTGCCATCAAAATTTTTCCTGGGATATTTGTAAGAATCTGCTGAAATCTCATAAAAAATTTTTTATGGGCAACAAATCACCTGAGGCTAGATTGATTGCAAAATGTCTTTAGTTAAATTTTATACGACAGAAAACATAACTGCTTATACAGTTGCTGCAGCTGCTTAATTTAAAATTCGACATATTCAAAACGTGCGTACAAAATTCGAAGCGATATAAAGCAAATATATATTGTTGAAAAACGTGCAAAACAATCGAAAGCAGTGCCAGGCGTATAGAGACAAATTAACTCATCCTAAATTGCCGAGGACTGATCTAAAGTTTTTGTCAGAGTGCTCTTTATAGTGTTAACCAAGGCACAGTTGTCCCAATACGTTCTTGGGATGCCAAAAAATGTAGAGAAAAAATATTTCAAAAAGGCATTTGACATCTGAAGGAAAATAGGAAAAAATAATCACCTGCGCATAGCGGTCAACGCCATGCTCGCCTTGGTTTTAATGATGTAAAAATAAATATTTTAGCTACAAAATATGTTTTTTCTGAAAATAACTCCAATTAAGACTGAAAAAGTAAAAAATTTTATATAAATGAAAATCTTTTTTTAAGGGCAAAAATCTTTTTATCTTTTCGACCATGCAAAAAACTTCAAAAATAAGATAAATCTTCACATATGGTAACAGTGGCCACAACTAAAATAAATCGCTAGAACTAAATATATCGTCAAAAAGTGAAAAAATCTTAAAATACGCCAAAACCAAAAAATCGCTCAAACTAAACAAATCGGCAAAAAACAAAAATAGCATAAACGAAAAATAGCCAGGAAAAAGGAAAAATCACGAAAATGAAAAATGCGCCAAAACCAAAAAAATCGAAAAAAAACAACGAAAAAAACTTTCAAAAAATAAAAATAGATAAAATTAAACAAAAAAGCACAACAAAAAATGAAAAATGAAATCAAAATGAAAAACGGGACAAAAACCAAAAGGGATATACACATGTGTATTCATACGGAACCCTTTGTGTGCGAGCCAAAGTCGCACTTTACTTAATTTATTTAATTTTTAACAATTAAAAACCAGATTAATTATATTATATATATTTATATCTAATATAATTTTTCTTAAGCGGTTAATCTAGAAATTTAAAAAAAAATTAACCATTTTCGTCCAATGCTAGATGTAGTGTGCGTGCTTTAATCGATTTAAGATTTCACCCGCAGTCAGTTCTGAAATCTGTTCATTTGAAATAGTAAAAATGAAAAAATTTTGAAATATTTTTCAAAAACTAAATTTATTTTTGTCAAAATTAGCCATTTTTCACTCTCATTTCAAAGTCTTGACTTTGATTCCTTTTCACGACTACACGAATTGAGATAACTAAAAATTTGTCTGCATGTTATCGAGGCTTGTGTTCAAAATCATTGGCTGTGCCACTAACTGGATTTTTGACGAAATAGAGAACAAATTCGAGCTGAAAACCCAAAATGTTAAAATTTAAAGCCAAATAACTTTGAAAATATTAAAGATATCTTAATAAATTAAACATTATTTTCTTTGAATTTGGAACAATTTTCCGTCATCCCACGTCAAATTTAGAAGAGAAAATTTAGAAGAGAAATAAGTAGAGGACTTAAAAACTAATTTTGGGGTAACATTCTATCCAAGGTACGTAGACGATATTATATGTGTTCTAGAAGGAAATATGGAGGAGCAAATTCTAGATCTACTGAACAAACAACACAAAAACATAAAATTTACAATGGAAGTGGAGGAGAACGAAAGGATAAATTACCTAGACCTAACGATTAGGGCAAACAAGAGCTTAAATAAAATTGAATACGAAATATACAGAAAACCAACTGCTACAGATACAATAATACACAATTCATCAAACCATCCTCAACAACATAAGAACGCAGCAATTAGGCAATTAATAACGAGACTTGAACGAATACCCCTAACACCTGAGGCCTATATGAAAGAGTTAGGAATAATATATAACATAGCGGAAAACAACGGATATAGAAAAGACCTAGTTGACAAGATTAGAAAGGATATCGAAGCAAGTAAGAAACGGAACAGGAACAAGAAAAGAAAACCTGGGCTATCTTTACGTATATGGAAAAATCAACATACAAACTGGCAAATTTTTTTAGAAAACATAACATTAATACAGCATTCCAAACAAGAAACAACTTGTGTATAATACCGCAGAACAGAACAAACGAAACAGACTTCCTAGATAAACAAGGAGTGTACAAATTAACTTGCACATGCCAACACAGTTATATCGGACAAACTGGAAGAAAGATAAAAACAAGATTTCGCGAGCACATGAGAGAATACAACAAGAAACTGAGAGAACCAGGAATAATGCCAGAATCGAATTTCGCAAACCACATATTCGGCAACAAATGTACACCAGGACATATTAGAAAAACAGTTAAACTATTACATTCACAACATAAAGGACGGCGACTGAACGTATTAGAGAACATGGAAATATACAAGCAAAAAATATTTGATGGAAGAATAATAAACGAACAAATAAATAAACACTGCTTCAGACGTAATATTTGAACCGTTAAAATATTTTTACACAAAAGAAAACAATAGTCCAGGCAACGTAGTAGAAAATGAACAAGACAAAAGGATTACCCAGAAACGTACAATTACGTATTATTACCTATGTAGGGATAAAACAACTGATAACTAATAGAAGATTATAAACAAAATATTAAACACAAACATAATAGTAAGAGAAACAGGTAGCAGGTAGAGACACACAAAAGCACATAGAGGCGAGAGAGAGAAAGAGGGAGAGAGAGAGAGAGAAATAGGGAGCAGAATACAAAAAGGGATCAAGGAAGGAAGTTAGGTATACAAACGAATTATAAAAGAAACAACGTACAACAGAAAAACGATTTAGTATTCAATAGAACACTGAAGATGGCACATAGCCGAAACCGGTCTGTTTACAAACCAAATTTGACGTGGGATGACGGAAAATCGTTCCAAATTCAAAAAAACCCCGTCGGAAGAAAAACACTCAAGTATTTTCTTTATATTTTTATAAACTTCGCAACAAGTTTAAAATCGGATAAAATTTGTAAAAGTTATGAGGCCCACAAAGTTTTTCATGCTTGTTATATATTTCATGTTATAGTGTCAACACTGTTTTTGTTTGGTAGCCAACAAAAATAGAAATTAGTTTAATTTGACTAAATGGCAAAAGTAGCATGGACAACAACCTGCATTCGTGTTGTCGTGAAAATAATCATTTTCATATACACACATGTATTCTATTTTGGACAGCTTATAGTCGATAGCCTGCTGTCGTGAATGTGTTTAATGCATTAGTTAAGTTGCGCCGTCTAAGTGTGCGGACACTACCGCAGGTTTTTATAGTTTAGGTTGTTGAGCATATGATTTTCCGCCGCTAAATTGGCCTTTTTCTCCAGTGTGAGGCGTACTGTAGTTTTTGTAATACTATACAATAAGATATGTAAATACAATTAATTTTTTTGTTAAATGAATTAAAAAATTAATTGATTTTGAACCTACAACGATTTTTGTAAATGCAATTAAAAAATTGTAAGTTAAAAGAAAATCACAGAAATATATTCAATTAAATATATCAACAAAGAATTTGTTGACAAAAAAACTTTTTTAACTATTTTTTTTGTAGATATCAAAATTATTTCAATTAAGATTATTGTTATATCAATAATGTGAATTGTTGATTTTCCGAACAAATTTTAATTATCATAATTGTTGTATTAACAATATTTTTATACACAATCGCAACCGTCGAAACGACTTTTTGCTTGTCTGCGAAAAGCACTAAATGTCTTTGGGCGGAATCGAACCCGCGACCCCTGGACTAATAGAGTAACGTTCTTACCTCTCAGCTACAGAGCAATTCTTTATTAAATACGCAAATAATGAATACAAACAAAACTTTATTTGCTTTTTTTCATTTACGTATGTGCATTCATTTGTTATATCAACAATGATGATTGTTAATTTTTCACAAGTTTCAACGAAAACTTTTTGCAAAACAAAAAAAATTGGTTAGTTCAGTTTGTTGAAAAAATTTTCTGTGTTTGTCGCATCAACAACCTAATTTGTTGTATTAACTAAATATATTTCTGAATTTAAATTACATATTAACAATTCGAATTGTTGGTTGCAGCTTGATGATATTTTTTTCTATATAGAGACCATTCCCTTTCATTTCGCACTACATTTGCAAAAAAATATTGGTTGCTTATATTTAAACTAAAATATATTTTGAACTTTCTATTCTTCAAAATTCTTAAAATTTTATAAAAAGGACAAAAGATGAGATTTTACCACTATTAAATTATTCATGCCGAAAAAGTGCACGGCGTTAATGTTATATATAGTATATCAATCAAAATGTATCATAAATATTATACCTAGATAAGAAATTGCTGCTGCCGTCGCTGGTAGTGTAGGTAAAGGGCTCTTATGAGAAGACAGTGGTGGCCTCGAAACATCTGACGTCAGTTCAACCTTCCGTACATCCAAATTTTTCTTTAAATTTCAATATTTACATGCTTTAGAATTTCTTTCTTAAATAAAAAATAATTTGATCGAAAGATTAAATTAAAAATGAACTTAATTAAATAACTTTCAACTAAACAGTTTATACCAGCTAATAGTTTTAAATTATGTTTGCTTGTCTTGCATTAAAGGAGCTATACAATTCCTTCTACAAACTACACAGAAAAAATTATCATAGGATTTTATTTTAACACACATGTGTTTGAATTAGTTTTTAAATTTTTTTCTTTGGTTTTTAAATATCCCAATACAAATTTTTGATAGAAAAAAATGCGGTTTTTTTCTTATTTACGAATTTTAGTGTTTAATTTTACGAATTTTGTGATAGGTCCCATTTCCGTAAAATAAATGTTTAGTAATAGAATTTAGTAATAGAATACGAATTATAATTTTTTCTGTGTACTTCTACTTGACCAACATTTTGTTGTGAGAGTATTTTGTATGTGTTAATTTCCTGTTAATGTGGAAAAAATAATACAAATCGGTTTAAGTGTATTTGTTTATGTTTGTGTCTCTGTTTGTGTGCAGGAAAGCGCGCTAATGTGTATTATAATGTATTTTAGTGGTTTCCCTGTTCGCCTGGGCTGCTAAGCATAAATTAATTTTAATTGAGGTTTTAATATAAAATTTATTTTTTCCAAAAGCTTTAATAATGTTTTAATTGGTTATAAAATTTTAATGTATAGAAATGGCAAATTTAGGTAATATGCACATACTTGAAAATTGGTATGATTTTATAAGTTGTTAAAAAATCCACACTACCTTTTTAAGCATATTAGCACACATATGCTTAGATATAAAGAAAGGAAACTTTATCAAACAAGTTTAAAACCCCTAAGAGTTTAATTTAAATATCTGTATCTAAAAAGAATAAGTGCTTAACTCAACTTAAGCAAACTAGTTTTTACTACGCTGCTGCTCAAAGGTTTATTGGCTTATATGATTTATATCTTGTGTGATAAAGAAAAATATGCTTAAGTTGACTTAAGCATTTATTCCTTATTGCTACGGATATGTTAATTTGGATTTTATTGTACAAAATAACTTTGCAACAGAAAATCTTTATACAAATTTCACTTTAGGAAACATTAAAAATTTTATAAAAATTTCTTCAGATTTTCGTAACAAAATTCCAATTTGATTTTAAAATTATTTCAATACCAAATATTCATAAATATAATTGGTGTAGTCTGTAGAATAGAATACACCATATAACACTGATATTTAAAACAATAAAAATTAAGAGGTGTTCTATCAGTTAATGTAATTTTACTATGTAAATTAGACAATTTGCTGTATCTTGGGAACCGTAAGAGGCAAACTCATGAAAATTTAAAAAAACGCTAAAACTACAAAATTCCAAAATTAAAAAAATGTCATATCGAAAAATCACCAAAATGAAAAAAGCGCTTAAAGGAAAAGAGCACCAAAATTAAAAAAAAGCTAGAACGCAAAAAATCACCAAAACTAAAAAGATCGACAAAAAAATAAAAAAAACGAAAAATGTCGTGAAAAGGAAAAAAGCACCACAGCATAAAAAATCGCTAAAACTAAAAATATCATCAAAAAACGAAAAATTGGAAAAAAAGGAAAAAAAGCACAAAAACGAAAAAAGCGCTGAAACCAAAAAAAACACTAAGGCTAAAAAAATTGTCAGTAACAAAAAAAAATCGCCAAAACGAAAACAAGTGTCCAAAAAAAAAAAAATCGCAAAAACTAAAAAAATCACAAAAACCCGAAAAAATTCTCTAAGCCTAAAAAAGCACCAAAACTTAAATAAACCTCTAAGACCAAAACTATCGTCAAAAAGCGAAAAAACGTTAAAACAAAAAAACGCAAAAACGCAAAAACCAAAAACACGCCAAAAGTAAAAAAATCGGCAAAAACAAAAGAATTCAAAAAACGAAAAATCGCAAAAAAAAAAAAAACTAACGAAATCGATAGTACGAAAAAAGTGTCACAACCAAAAATCCCAAAACCAAAAATCACCAAAAACCGAAAAAGTCC
This sequence comes from Panzeria rudis, assembly GCA_956483635.1. Taxonomy (NCBI): domain Eukaryota; kingdom Metazoa; phylum Arthropoda; class Insecta; order Diptera; family Tachinidae; genus Panzeria; species Panzeria rudis. Next base: position 87,186,435 of record OY101449.1, on the reverse strand, counting down.
CCAAAACCGACAAAAGCGTCAAAACTGAAAAAAATTGCCACAACTAGTGTTGTCATATTTTTTTCTCGAAAATCTTCAAAATACAGAATAAAAATCTTATTTTTCCTTTAAAAATCTTCTTTTAGCTAAAATTTATTTCATTAAAGCACAACGCGAGAAATATATAAACATTAAACTACAAAGCATGAAGTATTTACCAAACACCCCTCTTAGACCAATAATATCATCAATAAAAGTGCCATGTTACGATCTAGCCAAATATATTGGGAATATATTAAGAGGAACTGTTTCAGTTCAATACAATATCAATAATTCAATACAGCTAAAAGAAAAACTCAAAAATATTCAGCTTGATGAAGACGGTGTCTTAGTCTCCTTTGATGTAGTTTCGCTTTTTACCAACATTTCCACTCATTTGGCCATTAAAAATATAATGAGTAAGTGGAGTTACATTGAAAAAATAACGAAGATCCCCCGTTCAAAATTCGTTCATATGATAAAATTGTGTCTTAATGACAATAATTATTTCATATACGGAGAAAAAATATATAATCAGGTGTTTGGTATGCCTATGGGAAATTCCCTTTCCCCTACAATAGCGGATTTAATACTGGATACTTTACTTGACAATGCAGTGGCTAAACTAAAAGAAAATAGGTTAGGTTAGGTTGAACAGGCTGCCGGTTTCTAACAACCGGCCCACTTGGGTCCTTTGGTCCCTTTGTGAAAAGAAAATAACATTAACATAAAATATATTGCTAAATATGTAGACGACATATTAGCAATCGTAAAATATAATGATAAGGATATAATTTTGTCGACCTTGAATGAATATCATCCAAAAATAAAATTCACTATGGAGCTTGAAAATAACAATCAAATTTCATACTTAGATACGTTGCTACACAGAGTGGAGAACAAAATTATGTTTGATTGGTATGCCAAAGAAACATCGTCGGGTAGAATTATGAATTTCCATACAACTCAGCCTAAAGCCCAAATCTTAAATACAGCGAAAACTTTCATCAGAAGAGTACTAAATATTAGCGACGAACATTTTCATAACAAAAATTTAAAAGTAATATATAAAATACTAAAGAAAAACAGTTTCCCAACTAGCACAATTAGTTCACTAGTTGATGACGTAAGCAAACAACTTAAAAATGCAAGTGTACAGAACGATAATGAAGCTATAACGAAACAGGACAAGAAATTTTACAGTGTATCATATATACCAAAGCTCATTGACAACAGAACTATAAGAAAAACAATTAAACAAACAAACGCATGCTTCGCATACAAGTCAAATCAAACGATTAATACAATTTTTTCTAAAGCAAAAACACCCATAGAGAAACAACATAAAAGCAATGTTGTGTACGAAATACAGTGTAAAGGCCGTGTCAGATACAACTTTGTCGCTTTGCGTGACGTTTCTAACTTTGGTAGAAAAGTGTAAAACAAAAGGTGTATGACACAATGAAAACTTTGACAACACTCGCGCATTGCCCGTTTACCAAAAAAAGTAGTTGATAATTTTGCTATTTATATATTTATTTTTTGTTATAAAAATAAAAGTCAATTATGTTATTTTACGATTTATTATAAATAAATAAATAAATAAATGGCACATACATATTTACCTCTTATTAAAACAGATTCAAACGCACGAAGTGTTTCGTTTGGCAATATAATAAAAGAAAAATATTCCAGCTGATTGTCAAAGCAAGCAAAAAGATGAGAGTTGCCGAACTTTTCGCTTCACGCTGCGTTAAAAGTGCTTTATGTAGCATGTTTCGTATAAGTATGTACATTTCATCTTAGATGTCAAAGCGAATCTGTAACGCAACGCGAAGCAAAAGTTTTATCTGACATGGCCTTAAAGGTGGAAACAATGACAACTGCGATCTCATATACATCGGCACAACAAAAAGAAGATTAGAGACGAGAATGGGAGAAAATAGAATGGACATAGCGAAGAAAAAGGAAACAACAGCACTCGCACAACATATGCAACAAACTGGCCACTCAGCTGATCTTGATAATGTCAAAATACTGGACATAGAGAAAAAGATACACAATTGAAAGCTTGCGTATACAACAGAAAATAAACAAAACGATGAATTTAAAAGAAGACACAGCTAATATCAACACAAGCTACAGAGCTGTTTAAAGTTAAAAATAAAAACAAAAATCACTGTGATAAAACAAACAGAAAATTCTTAAGATGTGTTTAAATTAAAATGTCTGTTCTTCAAAATTTCAATATGTTTAAAATTAAATAATTTTTATTTTAAAATTTATTTATAAATTTAAAATTTCCAATATTGTAAGTAATTTGCTTCTTTCTTTATTTATAAAACATTTAATAACACTGTTTTTATTATTTAAATATACGTTCCCTTGAAAAAGTAGACAAAAAATCTACGAAACGTCGGAAAAACTAAATAAAAAAGAATTTTTATTTACATTTGAAAAAACTTTAGGCCAATTAGATAAAAGGTAACAAATTTACAAACTACATAATATACTGGCCAAATAAACACAAACATGAAGTATTTACATTGAGGAAGGAGTTTATCAAGTTGAAACCCTGCTGGACTTTAAAGGAAGAAGTTAAATACCCATTTTCCTTGATTTACACGTTCATGCAATTTGAATATTCTGATATTTTTTAATGAAAAATCGAATAAATAAAAAAAGGAAAAACGTTAAAAAAAATTAGTTTTGTATGAACAATCATTTGAGTGTAATACCTTCCGAAAACATGGACACACTTTGTCCTAAAATTTTTCTTTCTAGATCAGAGTCAACGAAGCTTCCCAGCAAAAGCTTGGTAATGAGTTGTCATTACCGAACAACATACTTTTCAACCACAAACTATATACCGTCTGAATTACTTAACCGTATTTGAACAATTACCTACTAGTAATTAAACAAGCCATCTATCTATTCGCTTATTGGCAGAGTACTAGTGTATCTGCTTATCATAGAGAGGATAAACAGTTCAACCCCTGGGGAAGCAAAATAGATTTTTCTCAATTGTGTTCATGTTTGTGAAAACAAGTTTTTAGCCCGTAACAAAATAATTGTGCAGTAGCCTATACACAGAAAAAAAAGGAATGTAAAATCCACATGCCGAAATTTTGATTGCAAATCATATTGAATTTACAAGAAATAATTTGTCGTTTGAGTGTGTTAGTGTTTACTTGCTTCGTTCATTGCTACAATTCACTGATCTGCTTTGTTGTGTGACTTGTTGTTGTTTATTCTTACATGTGTCGTCTATGTATACGACAAAAAAACGAATTACCAGCGAATATTTACTGCTGCTGGTTTATAATTACCATTGTTTTATATTAATTATAAACGGAAAATAATTAATCTAACCTTAGATCACCGTTAAAACAATTTTGTTGTAAACGTGAAGTTTCATTTCCAATCGACATGACTATAACTTTAATTTCAAATAAGTATTATGTTAAATAATCATTTAAATCATGTTGAATTAAAATGAAATGCATTTTAGATCCGATGGTATTTATTTACAGCCACATTCATAAAAAATTCTTATTTTAGGTTTAAGACTCACAATTGTTATTGAACAGTTTCACGCTAAAACTGTTTAATATAAAATTGCATTCATAAACACTACAATAGACATTGTGTGTTTTAAGGAAATTTCGATTTCAATACTGCCAACACCACCATGTTTTGTAGTAAGAGTTGCAATAAAAAGAAAATGATTTCATCCGGATATTGAAATAAACGAATAGCTTTTTATTGTTTTCATGTAAGTTAAGATTATTTGAACTCTCTTTATAATATATTTCTCAACTTATTTGATACAAGTTTTATTTGATACAAGTTTGAAGTAAAAGCAAAAAAGAGAAATGATTACACAAGAATTCACACGACTCTTTAAATCAAGTATGAAAAAGGTACTTGAATAACGAGCCTATTTGCATTTGTGTTGATTGTTTCCATATCACTAACATTTCTTTTTGCTTTTATGTGTTTTGGTGGTGTTTTTTTGCTAATTTTGTTGCGAATTTTGTTTAACTTAAATAATTTAGTGGCATATTCTATTAAATTTAAAAAAACATACTTAAACGCTTATAGCCAAGACTTCAAGCTTTAATTTAAAGCATATTATGGATTGCTGTGTGCTAAATTTGCAAAGATATTTGAAGTTAAAATTGATATATCGATGAAATGAACTTATTGAAGGTTTATAGTAGGTGCATACCATCTTTAAACCTATTTTGAATGTTATATACATTTATGAATGCAATTTTATGAAATTTTGCTTAAAAGTAGTCTGTCTATTACCCTGTTTTAAATATTTATGAATATGTCTGTTAGTGTATAAGTAAAGAAAAGTTTGAAGCTGTTGTGGCTGCAGTGGCTAGCGCGTAGACTATCATGCAGATGGCAAGAGTTTAAATCTTGGCTGGGACACTCAGCTACAACGAAAAGTTTTCTGATGACTATCACGTAAGTAAAATAATTAATAAAATAGCTACATTAAAGTAATGTTGTTTCAGCTTGATATAACTTTAATTCAACATGATTCTTCGTGTTGTGCCAATATCAAATTCACGTTGTTTCAACTTTAAATAACTTTGATTCAACATGATTCTTCGTGTTGTTCCAATATCAAACTCACGTTGTTTCAACTCGAAATTACTTTGATTCAATATGATTTTTCGTATTATTTCAGTATCAACTTCATTTGATGTAACTGTACTGGAATATTAAATCAACATGGAATATAGTTAATTCAAAAGGAAAAATTTTCTTTCAAGATTATTGTAAATCATGTTGATTTAACATGAAACACCTATGAAGCAAAATCACTACCGAAAAATGTTAAGTTAACCTGGTTTTCGACGATTTTACATGGAAATTTTTCTGTGTGTAGTGATTAAAGCACTTGGCATAAAACAACACAATAACTAAAAATGGCATGTGTTCAATGCTTAGCAGAGAAATTTAATTTTTATTGTGTTTTGTGTGTTCAACGCTTTATATATATTTAAATTTATAGCCTGTTATTTGTAATCAAATGTGGTAAGTACTTGCCTCCAATGACATCGCCATGTTAAAGTAATTGGTTAAAATGCCAAAGTAGAAGTAGTGAAGGGTATGTTTTTTAGCATTTTAACTCATTACTTTGCCATCAAAATTTTTCCTGGGATATTTGTAAGAATCTGCTGAAATCTCATAAAAAATTTTTTATGGGCAACAAATCACCTGAGGCTAGATTGATTGCAAAATGTCTTTAGTTAAATTTTATACGACAGAAAACATAACTGCTTATACAGTTGCTGCAGCTGCTTAATTTAAAATTCGACATATTCAAAACGTGCGTACAAAATTCGAAGCGATATAAAGCAAATATATATTGTTGAAAAACGTGCAAAACAATCGAAAGCAGTGCCAGGCGTATAGAGACAAATTAACTCATCCTAAATTGCCGAGGACTGATCTAAAGTTTTTGTCAGAGTGCTCTTTATAGTGTTAACCAAGGCACAGTTGTCCCAATACGTTCTTGGGATGCCAAAAAATGTAGAGAAAAAATATTTCAAAAAGGCATTTGACATCTGAAGGAAGTCAAATATACAAGCAGCGAAAATAGGAAAAAAATAATCACCTGCGCATAGCGGTCAACGCCATGCTCGCCTTGGTTTTAATGATGTAAAAATAAATATTTTAGCTACAAAATATGTTTTTTCTGAAAATAACTCCAATTAAGACTGAAAAAGTAAAAAATTTTATATAAATGAAAATCTTTTTTTAAGGGCAAAAATCTTTTTATCTTTTCGACCATGCAAAAAACTTCAAAAATAAGATAAATCTTCACATATGGTAACAGTGGCCACAACTAAAATAAATCGCTAAAACTAAATATATCGTCAAAAAGTGAAAAAATCTTAAAATACGCCAAAACCAAAAAATCGCTCAAACTAAACAAATCGGCAAAAAACAAAAATAGCATAAACGAAAAATAGCCAGGAAAAAGGAAAAATCACGAAAATGAAAAATGCGCCAAAACCAAAAAAATCGAAAAAAAACAACGAAAAAAACTTTCAAAAAATAAAAATAGATAAAATTAAACAAAAAAGCACAACAAAAAATGAAAAATGAAATCAAAATGAAAAACGGGACAAAAACCAAAAGGGATATACACATGTGTATTCATACGGAACCCTTTGTGTGCGAGCCAAAGTCGCACTTTACTTAATTTATTTAATTTTTAACAATTAAAAACCAGATTAATTATATTATATATATTTATATCTAATATAATTTTTCTTAAGCGGTTAATCTAGAAATTTAAAAAAAAATTAACCATTTTCGTCCAATGCTAGATGTAGTGTGCGTGCTTTAATCGATTTAAGATTTCACCCGCAGTCAGTTCTGAAATCTGTTCATTTGAAATAGTAAAAATGAAAAAATTTTGAAATATTTTTCAAAAACTAAATTTATTTTTGTCAAAATTAGCCATTTTTCACTCTCATTTCAAAGTCTTGACTTTGATTCCTTTTCACGACTACACGAATTGAGATAACTAAAAATTTGTCTGCATGTTATCGAGGCTTGTGTTCAAAATCATTGGCTGTGCCACTAACTGGATTTTTGACGAAATAGAGAACAAATTCGAGCTGAAAACCCAAAATGTTAAAATTTAAAGCCAAATAACTTTGAAAATATTAAAGATATCTTAATAAATTAAACATTATTTTCTTTGAATTTGGAACAATTTTCCGTCATCCCACGTCAAATTTAGAAGAGAAAATTTAGAAGAGAAATAAGTAGAGGACTTAAAAACTAATTTTGGGGTAACATTCTATCCAAGGTACGTAGACGATATTATATGTGTTCTAGAAGGAAATATGGAGGAGCAAATTCTAGATCTACTGAACAAACAACACAAAAACATAAAATTTACAATGGAAGTGGAGGAGAACGAAAGGATAAATTACCTAGACCTAACGATTAGGGCAAACAAGAGCTTAAATAAAATTGAATACGAAATATACAGAAAACCAACTGCTACAGATACAATAATACACAATTCATCAAACCATCCTCAACAACATAAGAACGCAGCAATTAGGCAATTAATAACGAGACTTGAACGAATACCCCTAACACCTGAGGCCTATATGAAAGAGTTAGGAATAATATATAACATAGCGGAAAACAACGGATATAGAAAAGACCTAGTTGACAAGATTAGAAAGGATATCGAAGCAAGTAAGAAACGGAACAGGAACAAGAAAAGAAAACCTGGGCTATCTTTACGTATATGGAAAAATCAACATACAAACTGGCAAATTTTTTTAGAAAACATAACATTAATACAGCATTCCAAACAAGAAACAACTTGTGTATAATACCGCAGAACAGAACAAACGAAACAGACTTCCTAGATAAACAAGGAGTGTACAAATTAACTTGCACATGCCAACACAGTTATATCGGACAAACTGGAAGAAAGATAAAAACAAGATTTCGCGAGCACATGAGAGAATACAACAAGAAACTGAGAGAACCAGGAATAATGCCAGAATCGAATTTCGCAAACCACATATTCGGCAACAAATGTACACCAGGACATATTAGAAAAACAGTTAAACTATTACATTCACAACATAAAGGACGGCGACTGAACGTATTAGAGAACATGGAAATATACAAGCAAAAAATATTTGATGGAAGAATAATAAACGAACAAATAAATAAACACTGCTTCAGACGTAATATTTGAACCGTTAAAATATTTTTACACAAAAGAAAACAATAGTCCAGGCAACGTAGTAGAAAATGAACAAGACAAAAGGATTACCCAGAAACGTACAATTACGTATTATTACCTATGTAGGGATAAAACAACTGATAACTAATAGAAGATTATAAACAAAATATTAAACACAAACATAATAGTAAGAGAAACAGGTAGCAGGTAGAGACACACAAAAGCACATAGAGGCGAGAGAGAGAAAGAGGGAGAGAGAGAGAGAGAAATAGGGAGCAGAATACAAAAAGGGATCAAGGAAGGAAGTTAGGTATACAAACGAATTATAAAAGAAACAACGTACAACAGAAAAACGATTTAGTATTCAATAGAACACTGAAGATGGCACATAGCCGAAACCGGTCTGTTTACAAACCAAATTTGACGTGGGATGACGGAAAATCGTTCCAAATTCAAAAAAACCCCGTCGGAAGAAAAACACTCAAGTATTTTCTTTATATTTTTATAAACTTCGCAACAAGTTTAAAATCGGATAAAATTTGTAAAAGTTATGAGGCCCACAAAGTTTTTCATGCTTGTTATATATTTCATGTTATAGTGTCAACACTGTTTTTGTTTGGTAGCCAACAAAAATAGAAATTAGTTTAATTTGACTAAATGGCAAAAGTAGCATGGACAACAACCTGCATTCGTGTTGTCGTGAAAATAATCATTTTCATATACACACATGTATTCTATTTTGGACAGCTTATAGTCGATAGCCTGCTGTCGTGAATGTGTTTAATGCATTAGTTAAGTTGCGCCGTCTAAGTGTGCGGACACTACCGCAGGTTTTTATAGTTTAGGTTGTTGAGCATATGATTTTCCGCCGCTAAATTGGCCTTTTTCTCCAGTGTGAGGCGTACTGTAGTTTTTGTAATACTATACAATAAGATATGTAAATACAATTAATTTTTTTGTTAAATGAATTAAAAAATTAATTGATTTTGAACCTACAACGATTTTTGTAAATGCAATTAAAAAATTGTAAGTTAAAAGAAAATCACAGAAATATATTCAATTAAATATATCAACAAAGAATTTGTTGACAAAAAAACTTTTTTAACTATTTTTTTTGTAGATATCAAAATTATTTCAATTAAGATTATTGTTATATCAATAATGTGAATTGTTGATTTTCCGAACAAATTTTAATTATCATAATTGTTGTATTAACAATATTTTTATACACAATCGCAACCGTCGAAACGACTTTTTGCTTGTCTGCGAAAAGCACTAAATGTCTTTGGGCGGAATCGAACCCGCGACCCCTGGACTAATAGAGTAACGTTCTTACCTCTCAGCTACAGAGCAATTCTTTATTAAATACGCAAATAATGAATACAAACAAAACTTTATTTGCTTTTTTTCATTTACGTATGTGCATTCATTTGTTATATCAACAATGATGATTGTTAATTTTTCACAAGTTTCAACGAAAACTTTTTGCAAAACAAAAAAAATTGGTTAGTTCAGTTTGTTGAAAAAATTTTCTGTGTTTGTCGCATCAACAACCTAATTTGATGTATTAACTAAATATATTTCTGAATTTAAATTACATATTAACAATTCGAATTGTTGGTTGCAGCTTGATGATATTTTTTTCTATATAGAGACCATTCCCTTTCATTTCGCACTACATTTGCAAAAAAATATTGGTTGCTTATATTTAAACTAAAATATATTTTGAACTTTCTATTCTTCAAAATTCTTAAAATTTTATAAAAAGGACAAAAGATGAGATTTTACCACTATTAAATTATTCATGCCGAAAAAGTGCACGGCGTTAATGTTATATATAGTATATCAATCAAAATGTATCATAAATATTATACCTAGATAAGAAATTGCTGCTACCGTCGCTGGTAGTGTAGGTAAAGGGCTCTTATGAGAAGACAGTGGTGGCCTCGAAACATCTGACGTCAGTTCAACCTTCCGTACATCCAAATTTTTCTTTAAATTTCAATATTTACATGCTTTAGAATTTCTTTCTTAAATAAAAAATAATTTGATCGAAAGATTAAATTAAAAATGAACTTAATTAAATAACTTTCAACTAAACAGTTTATACCAGCTAATAGTTTTAAATTATGTTTGCTTGTCTTGCATTAAAGGAGCTATACAATTCCTTCTACAAACTACACAGAAAAAATTATCATAGGATTTTATTTTAACACACATGTGTTTGAATTAGTTTTTAAATTTTTTTCTTTGGTTTTTAAATATCCCAATACAAATTTTTGATAGAAAAAAATGCGGTTTTTTTCTTATTTACGAATTTTAGTGTTTAATTTTACGAATTTTGTGATAGGTCCCATTTCCGTAAAATAAATGTTTAGTAATAGAATTTAGTAATAGAATACGAATTATAATTTTTTCTGTGTACTTCTACTTGACCAACATTTTGTTGTGAGAGTATTTTGTATGTGTTAATTTCCTGTTAATGTGGAAAAAATAATACAAATCGGTTTAAGTGTATTTGTTTATGTTTGTGTCTCTGTTTGTGTGCAGGAAAGCGCGCTAATGTGTATTATAATGTATTTTAGTGGTTTCCCTGTTCGCCTGGGCTGCTAAGCATAAATTAATTTTAATTGAGGTTTTAATATAAAATTTATTTTTTCCAAAAGCTTTAATAATGTTTTAATTGGTTATAAAATTTTAATGTATAGAAATGGCAAATTTAGGTAATATGCACATACTTGAAAATTGGTATGATTTTATAAGTTGTTAAAAAATCCACACTACCTTTTTAAGCATATTAGCACACATATGCTTAGATATAAAGAAAGGAAACTTTATCAAACAAGTTTAAAACCCCTAAGAGTTTAATTTAAATATCTGTATCTAAAAAGAATAAGTGCTTAACTCAACTTAAGCAAACTAGTTTTTACTACGCTACTGCTCAAAGGTTTATTGGCTTATATGATTTATATCTTGTGTGATAAAGAAAAATATGCTTAAGTTGACTTAAGCATTTATTCCTTATTGCTACGGATATGTTAATTTGGATTTTATTGTACAAAATAACTTTGCAACAGAAAATCTTTATACAAATTTCACTTTAGGAAACATTAAAAATTTTATAAAAATTTCTTCAGATTTTCGTAACAACATTCCAATTTGATTTTAAAATTATTTCAATACCAAATATTCATAAATATAGTTACGATCACACATATTTATACAATGTTGTTTATGTAAATTAGAAAGAAATTGCATTACTGAAACTGTTTACAACATCAGTTTCATCTTTAGTTTTTTACTAGAGTACACTATAAAGATGACGCATCTATATGTATATTCATATGTTGCATACACAGAAAAAAATAAGTTTCGTTTTTGATAACGAAAATCCCGGTATTCAATAATTTTTTTTTTCAAATTTCCTGTGATAAAGAATTCCTCTATATTGATAACAAAAATTATTTCAAAAGAAAAAAATATATAAATTAAAAAAAAATTTGGCATGCCTAGGATACGAACCCGGGCCTCCCGGACCTAAAGCTTGCTGTCTACAGCTAAGCCAGGCCCCAGTTATTTTTTTTATGAAATAAACCTTGCTTTAAGCTATTATGTATATTAAGTTATTAAGTTATTATGTATTAAGTTATTATGTATGGGAAACAAATACATACAACGAACTCTTGTATTAAGTTAATGAGAAATGTTATTGAAATTCATATTTTTTTCAATAACAAGGTGTTGTTGAATATAATTCTTGTTTATTTATAACCGACTTCCAAAAAGGAGAAAGTTATCAATTGGTGTGTATGTTCTTTTTTTACTTTTTTATATTTGTACACTCATAACTCTGTCATTTGTGAACCGATTTAAAAATTTTTTTGTTGGAAAGGGTTTGCCTGCAGTTTGGTCCCATAATTTTTTTCGAAAATCGGAGGGTGGAAATTCGTTTGGTCGCATAATTTTTCTACGAAAATCGGTGGGGCAAGTCTTCCACACCTCCACCCAAAATATTTATTGGAGAACAATTCCTTCATCTGCATACCGATTTTCAAAATTGTTAATATGAAAGGTCATCAAGTATATTACTCTTTGTACTGAAGTCGGTTTGTTTTTGCCAGAACTATTTTCTGTGTATACACTTTGTAACCATAACATGTTTATGTCATATATATATATGAGCAAGCTTCATTGCTTTCCTTCTGTTTCCTTTTCAAATTCTTTATTACTTTTTTTAGCAATAAAATGTGTTCTCAAAAATTTCTTAGACAAATATTTTTATGACAGGAAATGTTTAGTATTACAAAATAAATAAGATAAACAAAATCAATGTAACAACTAAAAATAAATCTTATTCAATGGAAAGCAAAACAAACAAAAAAAGGCTTCACGGAAAAAACTATGATAGTTTTTTTAGCGAACATCTATTTAAGTTTGTCTTTAAGTTTTATTATTGGTTTATTTGATTTTCAAATATTCATATTTTTCAGCAGAATATTATTTTAATAAAAAAAATTTTTTTAAATAAATATTTTCAGATATATCCTAATTGTAGTATTTAGTTTTACGAATTTTATGATATACTGAATCAAAATTTCAAAGAACAAATCATTGTTTCAAAGATTTTTTTTCATTAATTTTGACCTTTAAATCCATAAATTCGTTCATTAACAGTACAATAAATGCTTTCAATGTGCTGTTTTACATTGAATTTCAATAAATATTTTAATTAAAAAAGTTGTTTTTGCTTGGGAACTATTAAATTTCATTCATTTTAGTTTTGTAGCGTGCTTTTTCCCAAATTAATATTTGATTTTTAAGTAAAATATTAAAGTTTTTTAATACATTCAAATTGATTATGGAGGGGTATTAGCTAATTGCAGCTAGTTCCTATGCGCATTGGGGCTGATGGAAATCGTCAGGGAACTTTTACCCAAATATCTCATAGAAAAACTAAAGATATTATGTTAAACTTCTAATCATACGAATAGGAAGCTTATAAATCAAAGTTGAAACATGAGCTCATGAGTCATTTAGATTTAAAATGAAATGTAACGTTCCTAACAAAGTTGTTTTAACAGTGAAAAAAATTTTTAATCCAAGAGATTTAAGGTGAGTTTATTAATTTTTTGTTTAAAATTAATATGAAACAATGGTAATTTTAAGCCAGCAGCAGTAAATTTTCGCAGGTAATTTTATTTTCGTTGGCTATTATTCGGATATATAAGAATAAACAACAACAAAACAACAACAAGTCGCACAGCTGAGCACAGCAATGAATTGTAGCAATAAACAAAGCAAATAACCACTAACACACTTAAACAACGAATTATTTCTTGTAAATTTAATATGATATCCAATCAAAATTGCGTCATGTTGATTTTACATTCCTTTTTTTCTGTGCGTAAAAGCATAGTAAAAACCCTCGCATTGGAGCTAATCTAAAAGTTACGGGCATTAATTGTTTTTTTTTATTCAACATAAATACATTGAATATTTTAAGAAATTTTAATTATTTTGGCTTGAGTTCAATTTTAATTTAATTTTTCAATTAAATTATATTTTTATATAGAGATAAATATGAAGCATGTAGACAAAGAAAATTTTGACTTCGCGGAGGGTTGAACTGACGTTTCGATAGCTCCCGCTAATCTCATCAGAGTTCTTTACCGCTTAGACCACACGACCAAAGTCGAGTGTTGGCAGTCAAGAGCTGAAGATCATCTACTTTTAATCAATTCATACTGTCATTCTTAGAGATGTATTTCATTCGACAGTTATTGATAGATGTGCGCGTGAGTGAGTTTTCGCTCACGATCACGCACGATCACGAAAAAAATATTTTTTTCAGGCACGCTCACGCACAGCAAATTTTAAGACTCTCACGATCACGCACGCTCACGATCAAATTTGATTTTATCACGCGCGCTCACACACGACAAAAGCTTAAGCTTTCACGATATTTATTTTTTTTTATATCCCACAAAAACACAAATCGAACATTAAAGTTTTAATAATTTTTCAGTGTTCATATGAAAACGAGTTTTTGAAATAATATCCATGGGGATTCTAATTGTGAGTGTACATTTTAAGTGTTTCTTTTTTTAACTTTACCAATTTAATTAATAGAAATATGAGAAGGTGTTATAGTTTTCGCCTCATTCAATGGATCCTAATATAAAATAACATTTTTCGATTTTTTTTAAATTTTTGTGGATTGAGCGTTACATTTGCTTTCACGGTTGTTCTGGGAATACTTTTTGAAAGCAAATCAGAAATTTCTGAACGGATAATGCTCTCCATATCGTTTCTGCCCTTCTGCTGCTGTTAACTTTTTTTACCACCCTAAAATTTATAGATAATTATATTTAAGAATTTCGTTAACGAAATGCTCAATATATTTTCTTACGAATTTAATATTTTTTAGGACCCACTATATTTTGAATTTAAAACAATTCAGATGTATAATCTTCGATAAGTTTTAACATGACCTCCTTATTTAGACACTAAAAAATTTCAATTAAATTAAAAAACTACAATACATTATTATTGATTGATGAAACTTTTTGCAATTTAAGCTATTTAACAAATTCCCAAAACTTTTAAGTATTTAGAAGTGTAAACCTACGCTGTTATTTTATTAATTAAACTGAATATTGAAGCATGCTAAAAACGAGTAACGCTCAATACACATAACTCCGAACTACAACAATTTCTTAAAAAAGTTATAGTTCCTATTATTTTTCAAATATTTGATGCAAAACACCATACAATTCCGATACATCAGTTTGTATGAAGAGAGTATAAACAGTATTTTCGTTCTTCATTTTTAACACATAATCGCCAGTGTTACATAAAAAAAGCTTATGTGCCCTTACTTATAATGGGTGATTTTATAAGAACTATCGGAAAGTAAAAAAAAACACATAAAATTCAGAAAAATGCATGAAATATTTATTTGGATCGATAGTTGGGTCGATATAATTTAATGTTTGAAGATTATTTCATGCAAATGTTGGCCGCGGCTGCGCCTCAAATGGTCCATCCGCTTAGTCCAATTTTGGCATACTCTTTCCAAAATTTCGGCCGGTATCTCACGAATAATGTTGGCAATGTTGGCTTCCAGTGCGTCAATCGAAGCGGGCTTGTCGCTATAGACATTAGCCTTAACATAGCCGCACAAAAAATAGTCTAGAGGCGTTAAATCGCACGATCTGGGCGGCCAATTGACTGGTCCCAAGCGTGAAATAAACTGTTCACCGAACTCGCCTCTCAATTGGTCCATTGTTTCGCGTGCTGTGTGGCATGTGGCACCGTCTTGTTGAAACCACATGTCATGCAAGTCAAGCTCTTCCATTTTGGGCAGAAAAAAGTTTGTTATCATCGCACGGTAGCGCTCACCATTCACAGTAACGTTGTGATTCGCATCATCTTTGAAGAAATACGGCCCAATGATGCCGCCAGCCCATAGTCCGCACCAAACGGTTGTTTTTTGTGGATGCATTGGTAGCTCTTGCAATGCTTCTGGCTGCTCTTCACTCCAAATACGGCAGTTTTGCTTGTTCACGTATCCATTCAACCAGAAATGAGCCTCGTCGCTGAACACAATTCTTCGATAAAAAACTTTCTTAACAGAGCACGCATTTTGGTAATAAAATTCAATAATTTGCAAGCGTTGTTCGTTTGTAAGACGATTCATGATTAAATTATAGACCAAACTGAAGATGTTTGACAGTGACACAAGATACAAAACGTGCGTGAGCTGTCAAAACTAGTGTTGCCAAAAAGATAATAGCAAAAAAATCACTCGTTATATTAAATAATATATTAAATCATGCTGGAGTAGATTTCATTTTAATATGTATGCGTTTATTGTATGAAATACTTTCAATATTTTCAAAGCCATTAACCCATTATGAGTGAAGTGGAACTATAAGCATTTTTCGCCTGGCTTTTTACGTAAAAACACCGGTATCTTAAAGACTGGACAATATAGCGGTACTCAATATTTTATTTTATAGGGAACCTTCCAAGCTTTCATTTGGTGTATATTTGTAAGCTGTCATTTATTAAATATGAAAGTTATGTAACTTCTAATATTAGTTTATGTACCCTATTTGCAAAATATTTCGTAAAAATTCGTATTACACAGAATCTTTAGTAAGTGACGTCGTGGTGCGAAATATCATAGAAGACAAAATCTTTGTGTCCGCTGTTTCAGTAAATAAGCGATATATCGTATTTCAAACGTTTTGACTTTTTGTTAGCTGGGTTGTCTTCAGCTTACAAACATATTTTTCCTGACGTCAGACATGTCGGCATAAAAGGTTCACTGGGTTTCTTTTGCTGTCGACACCAGTGATGCCATTAGGATACGAAAGATACATTTTTCGTATCTTTTGATGACTTTAGGTATCATGTATAATCCTGACATTTTTCGTATCTTTTGAATCTGTGCGCAAAATGTACAGAAATAAAATATTAAACTTTCCGTCTCTGACAAAGTTTCTTAAAGTTATCATTTCGTTATGAATACTAAAAAATGCCTTTACTCATATATTAATTTTTACAAAGATTAATTTGTTTTGACAACATCCAAAGATAGTTACATATAATTAATTTTAAAGTTTGCTTACTGTATTTTTAAAGATTACATAAATAAATATAAAAATGAATTTATATAATATCATTTTCTTTACAATATTCATTAAATATGAAACAATATGTTATACGAAATGATCGTAAGCGACATTTTGTAAAAAACAAATTTTTTTTTATTGAAATCAAAATTTTATGAGGATACCCATAGTTTAAAATCGTAAAAATATCAAAATTTTTGATAACTTTTGAAATACAGGCTATAAAATTTTATAGTAAGCGACAGTTTATGAATATAAATCATGTTTAAATACAATAAAATACCCTCTTCCTGAAAAATTAAATTTGTATCGCTTACGATCATTTGGCGCTAAGGGGTCGATATGTTAAACGTTAAAAACGGATTTTAAATTTTTTTTCAAAATGTATCTTTTTAGGAAAAAATTTATCTTTTTGGAAACTAAAATGTATCTTTCTCGAAATTTCACTGGCAACACTGGTCGACACACATACTTTCGGTCCGAAGTAGGGCAGAAACTCTGCATAAGATGCCGAATTCGTATTCGAACACGGTCCATATGCGTGGTTAACAAGAAAACGAACCTCTTTGTCTGAGAAAATTCTAAAAACTTTGCCGAAATTCTGACGAATTTTTTAAGGAATTTTCGACATGTCGCAGAAAACTCTGATCTAAAATTATAAACTTATCAGGAAATTTTTTTCAGCAAGCTACGAAATGTAATTTCGTGAGTGCGTGAAAATTACATTTTTAAAATCACGCACGATCACGCACGGTATTTAATTTGTAAATCACGATCACGCACGATTGCGTGATTATTTTTTAATTTAATCACGATCACGAGTGAATCACGCTTGACACGAAAAATTCACGACATTTGCACATCTCTAGTTATTGATATTCAGTTTTTTCTTTGTCTTGTGTTAAGCTTCTTTTTATTATTTCTCTATTCTAGTATGAATTATCATTGATAATTGCAAGTACTAGTGTGTGTGAATGTTTGTTTGTTCAGTTTTATTTGAACATTTGCATCATTTTGCTAGGTGCCTTTAGAGTTTAACAATAAGTTATGAGTTTAGTCGAACTGTATGGGTTTATATCAAAAAAAATTTTTCTTTGTCTACTTGCTTCATATTTATCTCTATATAAAAATATAATTTAATTGAAAAATTAAATTAAAACCGAAAATTTCTTTGGATATAAAGCCATACAGTCCGATTAAACTCATAACTTAATTATTTTAAAAAATTGTAAAAAATATATACCGCCTAACGGACTAGACTGCTCTAAACGATGTCCGGATTCTACAACCAATCGCCCACCAATACAACACTAGACTTCACTCAAAAGTTCGTCTACAAATAGCAACTACAAAGAACGGCTACGGTGACCGAACTCTAAAAGTTATATTGCTAAAGAAGTATAATGAAATGCCAACATACATTGTTAATACTACTAATGATATCAAAATTAAGAAAATATATAAAAAATACTAATTGCCTCGTAGTAAAAAATAAAAATCAACCTTAATTTATTAAAAATAATTATATTAACAAATCTATTATTTAAGAAACTCCCATATAATTATTTATCCGCAGACAACCCACAAGGCTCTACGGGGTCCTAATATTAAGTATGAAATATAAATAAAGAGATAATTTATTATTATTGAATGAATTAAAAAAAGTGTTATTTTTTGGATACTTCATTTTATTTTATTTCCATTGGATAAAAACTTTCATTGATCCAAATAGATCTAGTAGATTTTTAATTAATCTTTTGATTAACTAATTTTGATTCATTTAATTAAACCGTTGCTTAATTTTTATCTATTTTAGTCAGTGGCGTCGCTAAATCAAATGTTGTCGTCGAAAATATCAGCTTTGCAATAAGTTGAATTGTACACTAATTATAATTAGACATTAATTTTGTGAGTTAATCATTAGTATTATTGCTTAGCTAATAATAATATATGACAATGTAATTTTTTAGTTAATGATTTTGCGCTGTTGTTGTATGAAGAGTAAAGCGCAATAAACAATTTTTCATATCGTACAATAATATCGCAAATGTGTATGTCATATTAAAAAGTGGCACAATATATTGGTAAAAATCAAAAAGGCTTTTGATTTTTATTGCTTCATCAAGAAAATTGTGCAATGAGCTGGCAACATTGTTCAGTGTTATGTTTACTTTTTCAATTTTTTTACGGCTGTTTTATTTATTGTATCTTCAATAAAATTTAAATAAAAATAAATAATCAATTCTTATATATAAAATTATAATTTTTAAGTCCATCTACTGCCAGACTAAAATATTCGTTTCTGCGATATGCTCTTAGGCTATCTCTCGTGTTCGGCTGAGAGGAAGAGTGTCCCTCCTTCTTAAACGAGTGTGGCCTCTAAAGTTAATGATGTTTCGGGCTAGGGGATTTTGGTGGAACTCAAGTTTTTTACGTATCTTGTCATATGTTTTCAAAACCATCTAGATCTTTATGAATTCCCTTGGTTCTAGCATACCAGGGGCTGATATAATCGTACGGAATAATTTTTGCTGTCACCTTTGAATTTTCTCTACACATGATGCAGAGGCAGTGCCCCATAGCTGGATACCGTAAGACCATATTGGTTTTATAATAGAGTTGTACAAAAGAAGTATACAATCCATGCTTAGTGAAGAATTCCTTCCAATGGCCAATTCACTTTTTTTTAAAGAGGAGTAACACAATCAGGCAATTAATGCCTACTAGTTAATTAACTAATGTGTTACCTTCTTTGGGAAAGGAATAGTGTAGAGAGCTGCTTTTAATTTCATATGGGTCGCCTTTACATTTATATAGAACTTCCATGTTAGATGACGCTTAAGATGAATACCGAGATATTTTACTTCAGTGTGTTGAGGTATAATTTGGCTATTGATTTATATAGTTGGGCAGGTTTCTCTGCACAATGTAAAAGTAATGTGTAGACATTTTTGTTCGTTAATTTTTATCCGCGATTGTTTTAGCCATTTTTTTTCAACTGGGGTATTTACTCTTGCAGTTTTAGGGAAGCTTCTTGATGGTTTTTGTGAACACTTAGAAAAGCTGTATCATCAGCGAATGTTGATATGTGTATGCTACTGCTTACCGGCAAGTCGGAGGCATATATCAGATATTATATAGGACCGAGGATGCTACCTTGAGGAACTCCGGCATCAATGGGTTGCGGAGGGCTTAGAAAATTACCTTCTTTAACAACAAAATTTTCGCTCAGTTAAGTAGCCTTCTAAAAGTTTAAGGATGTTTTCGGGTAGGTTTTGCTTTAGTTTATGTATTAAGCCTTCGTGCCATACTTTATCAAATGCCTGAGAAACATCGATGAAGAGCGCAGGTTCTTCGAAGGTTTTTCTAACCACGTTCACGAGTCTATGTGTTTGTTCAATCGTGCTATATTGTCTCCTAAAACCGAATTGGTAGTCTGGAATGCATCCAGTACGATTCAGTATGGTGGTTAGCTTACTCATAAGTAGACCATAGGCTTATAGGCCTATAGGATTTCAGTTTCGTATGTTATTTGCCTGGCTTAGGTACCATAGTAATCAGCAAAACCTTCCATTCTGCGTGATAGCATTTGAGGCGAAAAATACTGTTAAATATAAATAGAATTATCGTTTTTGCCTTATAGGGTAGCTCTAAGATCATTTTATTGCTATTTTATCAGTACCTTGAGCTTTTTTGCGAATTTAAGCCCGCAATACAGAGTTCAATCTCACGAATCTCTTTGAAGTCACAGATTACAATAATATCGATATTTCGTTACTAGAACACCGTTTTCTCCAATATGACTTTACTTTGCAATAGCCATGTTGTGAACTTTCAGTTATCGAGTTTCATGGCTGGGTTAAATCAATTAAATTCCGTAATCCCCACCAGGAGATTCATGTTTTCACCGACTGGAGAAAATTGGTTTAATTCGCCGCTGACAAGATTAGGTGGTCAGACTGACGTCACCCTCATCTGGGTTTCCGCACATAGCAACTTCCCTGGCAACGAACAGGCGGATGAGCTGGCCAGGGCTGGATCTACCATACACGTCTCCAATGCTGAATCGGTAGCCATTATGTTTGGCACTTTTGGAAATTGCATTCTCAAATATTACCGACAGAAAGCTGAAGATATGTGACACAAGTTCAGCACGTGAAAGGTAGCTAGGAAAACGTGGCCTTGCTATAACGATAAGCTCACAACACAACTAATTAACAGAAACCGTAGGGTCATCTCGAGGCTCATCGCAGTAGTGACGAGACACTGGACAATCGGCAGACATGCTAGCATGATAGGCCTTTCTTACAATGCGTTCTGCAGTAGTTGCCGGGATCAAAGCAAAGAAGAAACAGTCTTCCACTTTCATTGCAAATGCCCGGCTTGCACCTCTCGAGACACAAATTATTGGGCAACAGCATACTAGACAAACTTTCGGAGCTATCAGGGATAGGTCTCGGTGACTTGATTAGGGATCTCAAAGCGACGGGTTGGATCTAGTATCTATTACTGAATTCGAACCTACATAGGTTGACACTGACGAGTGGAGTGGTCTGTCAAAACGGAATCTTGTTGATTCTACTTGAATGCTTGTAATTGTGAGGTTCGAATGAAAACTCCACAAGAGCTGACGCTCAAATAGGTACTCCATTTGTAAACCACTTGGAGAAAGTATTTACTCCAAATACATCTGATACTATAGTTAAGCTGCCACCAGTCCTGGCTGTACCAGATGTTACCTTAAAGTTCAATATTTATTTATTCATTAACATAACCAACCGAGCCCTTTGGGTCATTTATACTTGATGGACTACAAGTATATATTCATGTATATATCTAGGACACAAGCTAGAAAACTAGTAACAATATTTATAAAAAATTAAATAAAATAATAAAAGATAATAAGAAAATAGAGAATATAATCACATGTAGGTGACAAAGTATATTGCGCATTAGGAAACCAGAAAATAGTAATAGTTCTTAGTTATAGTTATTTTCAACTGTAGAGAAGAGCATAATGTTGTGTGTTACATATTATTATTATTACGAAAGGAGAATCAAAAAAATCGCACAACAAAATCACCTTAAGTCAATATGAACTTAAAATTTAGTGCAAAATTTGTACCCGGCAATACCCATGCTTTCAATAACTGAATAAAAATTTATTTATCGTTTTAAATAGTATAAGTACGACTGGTTCACGCAAAAAAACTCAAAATAAAAAAATAAATTTATATCAAAAAATCGTTTAAAAAATTCGAAAAATCTGACAACTGACGACATAACGTTACAAAAAACATCTCAAATATTAGTGTACATTAAACAACCTTGTATTATAATTACAAGACAAAGTATTGTTATGCAAGGGAACTCAATAAATAAATAATGTCCCCTCTTGTGGTCCTATTTTTGCAAAAATATATAAGCTATATGTCCTCGTATACTTAGATATATCTATGTTAGGAATTTCATTAAAATTGGTTGGTTAGTTTCAGGGAGGATGAAATTCCCCTTTACCCCCTTGTGGTCCTATTTTTGAAAAAAAAATATAACCTATGTGTCCTCGTACACAGAGATCTATCTATGTTTCAAATGTCATTAACATTGGTTTTATAGTTTCAAAGAGGATGAAATTCCTCTTCATCCCCTTATTGGTAAAGCACCAACGAAATGCTGCATATAGACAATTGCTTAAACTCCAGCAAATAAATTTCACTTAAAATAAAATTATGACAATATGTCAAATAATAAATTTCTTAAAGGTTTAATTTGGATTTTATTTTTCATTTTGCCTTATAAATACTTTTATTGTTATCCAATGGATTTCTAATTGTATGAAGGTGTAGAAAAATAAAAATAGATTCATATCGAATAAAAAATTATTTGCTGGGTTTTGTATAAGTTTCAAAGCCTATAATGCTTAGTTTTTAAAAATCATTTATATATTTGTAAATTCTCAAATGGTTTTTAAAAGTTTGTACATAAGATAAAGGGTTTGTAACTGTTCAAAATTGTGTTTAAAGTCTACTGATGAGTTGGTAAAGCACCAACGAAATGCTGCATATAGAAAATTGCTTAAAGCCCAGCAAATAAATTTCATTTCAAACATTCAAACTCACTTTATAATATTATTAGGAAATAGTTATTATTCGAATTTGACTTTGAAAATTTTCATGACCACTAATTTTGTATAGTTTATTTAGAGTACGTTGAAAAGCAGCTTTTTGTTAATTGCAACTTAAATTTTTGCAATCATTGAGTGAGTGCAAACTTTTGCAATCAATCAGCATTTACTGATAGTGAAAAAATTAGCATTACCACAAAATTGTTTTAATGCTAGTGAAGAATATAGCAATCAGTACTTAAGCTTGTGAAAATAATACAAAATATTTTTTTGCAGTTTTATTTAGCTCTAGTGCAATCAACATTTAGTGGACTACCCCCATCTATTGTCAGCATGCGTTTTTAATGGAATATTTTCTGAGCAATGAGCACTCAAAAATTTATTGTACTTCAAGCAATTAATACATGTGGTTGTCATCGTTAAATCACAAGTAAGTGATGAAGTTGTATGTGATTATATAGTGACAATAGTTGGTGAGTGGTCTGAGGACAAATCTAAAGATGCTTCAACTTGGATAATTTCTCTGGGCACACCCTTTACCAGTCCAAACTCAATACCATCAGGTATTTTTCGGCGATCTGTTAGCCAGTAAGTTGGCTGAAACAACATTCAAACGCCTTTTAAAAATTGTGTCAAACAAGACGCGACCTTTAGGGGTGATTAGCTGCGATCCCCAGAACGTATGCTTATCGGCGGTCAAAAATCGTGGCCCCAGTGAATTAAAAACTTTACTATATTGACTTTCTGTAATATAATACCTGGGAGGAGAGTAAATTGATGAAATTACCAGGTTTTGATGGACATTTTCAATGCAGATGTTAGTTGCTTGAAAATAGCCTTTACAATGATCATCCATTAAGTAGCGTATTAATCGCGATTTTATTAGTATAGCCGTGCCACCATAAGCTCTACTTTGCGGACCATTTGTATCGTACAAAATATATCCGTTGATTTTAAAAAAACTTCTAGCCGTCAAGTGTGTCTCAGACATAAGCATAACATCAATTTGTTTATCCATCATAAAGTATTCTAGTTCGTTTTTATATTGGCGGATGCCGTTGATTATTTAAACTAATTAAAAAACTTTTTAAAAAAGTTCTGTCTTGGACGTCCGTTTGTCTGTATGTACGGATCCTGTATGTGGTCACGATAACGACCGAAAGCCTTCACTAATCGAGTCATTTTTATTTTTTTACGCTTCAGTATAATTAGGAATAGAAGTCTATTTAATTTTACGGTCTAAATGAGATTATGAGGCGTGCACTTTTGGATTTTCCAAGCTATTTTTTACATGCATTTACTATATAAAAATTTTTAGTCTTTCATTTTCAATTATGTTGGCAGTACTTTCATCAAATAACAGCAAAATCAACAAAAGAAAATGTTGATATAACGAAAAAATTATTTAAAAATTAATTTTTATAATAATAATAATTATTTAAAAATTAATTTTCTGTGTATAGTCTGTATAATAATACACTAAGTTTGAAAATTTCAAGTGTCTGTATATTACATTAGTATTTCAACATGTTTCGTTGCTCGTTTTAGAACACCCTTTAATTTTTAACTGCAGAAAGTGATAACCCAATAAACAAAAATTTGCACTTCCGTACACGGGTACGCTCAAATTCAATGTATATGGCAGACCATAATATTAAAGTAAATTTTTTGAAACCAGCTTCACAGCAAAGCACAAGTGCCAACTATATGAGCCAACTTCAAGCCGAAAAAGAAAAAACGACAGAAAGTGTCCCTCTAGAAACTGATTCAGAAAATCCAAAAATACAAATGGGTATTGATCGTTATTTTAAAGTGATAAATAATAAAAAAAGACAAAGAAGTCCAATATCGAAAAACCTCGCTCCTTTGGCGAAAATAGCCAAAGATGGTAAATCTGATGCTGCGCTTTCTGAAAATCGCTTTTCACTTCTACAAAACGACGAAGACGAAATCACCATTGTCAGGTCAAGGAAGCCGCCCCCAATATACTTAAGAGAGAAAATCTCAAATGAGTTAATTAAAAGGCTAGTACAATTAATCGGTGAAGAGGCGTTTTACGTAACCCCGATAAACGCGGCGCGATTAATGAGACAAAAATTCAAGTAAATGAAGAAAGTCATTATCGCTCAGTAGTTTCGGAGTTTGAAACACAAAATAAAAATTTTTACACCTACCAATTGAGAAGTGCAAAAGGCCTCCAGGTAGTGATAAAAGGCATCGATTCATACGTGGATCCAGAAGAGGTAAAAGCGGGTCTACTAACTAATAATTTTATAGAAAAAAATGTTACTAACATTAAAAATAGAGAGCGAGTTCCCCAACCACTATTTCGTGTGGAAATGGAACCAGGTGATATGAAATTAAAAAAGAATGAAGCACACCGCATTTACAGCTTAAGATATTTGCTGCACCGACGAGTTACCGTAGAGGAACCACACAAGCGAACAGGCCCCATTCAATGCCTGAATTGCCAAGAATATGGCCACACCAAAACATATTGCAAGTTGCGCAGCGTTTGTGTCGTCTGTGGTGAACTACACAGCACTGTCAATTGTGACAAGCCAAAACATGATTCCAAAATTAAAAAGTGTAGCAATGCCATCAAAATCACACTGCAAACTACAGGGGCTGCCCTGTCTATGTACATGTTAAGCAGTTTAACAGACGTAATCACAACTATGCTCAACCTATTACTTTCGACAATACAAATTATCCCCAGTTGCGCCAACCAGCTACCAGCCGGCCTCCATACGCCAACATTTTTAGGGCTAACGAGCCCACAGCTCAAAAACGGCCTCTTGCCAACGAAAACAGTGGTTTTAATTTTGATCGAATTGAGGCTTCGATAGAAAATTTAATACAAACAGTAAATTTTTTTTACAACCAACATGACCTGCATAATGCAGGAAGTGTTGAAAATGCAAACTACATTATTGCAGGCTGCATTAAACAAACCATGAACTTAAAAATCGCATTTAAAATAAAAGAAAATGTATTTAGTTTTTAACATAAAAAGTAGACAAAACACTGCAAAAAGGTTTTAAAATTCAAACAAAAAAAACTGGTTGCTTAGAGCCAGGCCCTAATTGGTTCAAAAAAGCAGAAACGGACGCGTTAAAAACGCCAGTGTGGCCTAGCCCTTAGTTAATGAAAAATAACGCACCTTTCTTTAAAATATCTCTTAAGGTTCTGTGAATATTTGTACAATGACCAGGGTTTTCATGTTTACAATTTTCATATAAAATACAAGAAGTAACGAAATTCTAGACATATCAATATATCCAGTCATCTCCAATTTAATTTTCCTTATTATTTTTATAAGTGGTACCATTTCTACCAAAGTTGATACAAGACACTGTTGCATTTTTTGGAAATATATACAATGTTGTTCATTCAATTTTTTGTATCGAAAATGAAAGATTATATAGGGTGTTGTAAAGAAAAGTGGTCCCTATGTTCCCAGACCAAATTTTACAGATATACTAAAAACAGACGTTTAGGTAAATTTAAGGTTGAAGTTGATAACACTACTAACTCCCATTAACATAAAGCTCAGTTATGTTGATTTTAGCTTTAAGTTTATTAACTTTCAGTTTGCCTAAACGCAAATTTTAACTGAAAGTTAAGCATTTTCGTTAACAATAAAAAATATTGACTTTTGTATTTGCCTGCAATAAACTATTTTTGGGAAATTCAAAAAATTTTGAAATTTATATAAATAATATCATGGATCAACAGCATCTGAGTACGATTGCTGCACAAAGAAGTGCTGCATTCACCTAGGAAGCTTTGAATTTGTTATTATTCTTGAAAATTTATGTTAAATATTTAAAAAATAACAAAAAAGTAATTTATTTTCAAATGTATGATTTCTTCAGTTAAGCAAGTTAAATTTAATTGAAATTTAATATGTAAATCAGCTTTGTGTAAATGAAATTGTATTAATCAAGATTTAAATTTTGAGTTTAGTGTTAACTGCAACTTAATATTTTTATTGATAACGGCGCTAAGACATATACTGAGCATTCTACAATTGATTTGAACTAGATTGATAAATGGGAACTATAAAAATTACGGAAAACTGCGAATCAGATGTTAGGAAATCAGATTTTTGAAAAATTTATAAACTTTGAACCTCAATATTCCAATGCTTGAGATTTCCATACTAGAACTTCAAAATGCTATAACTAAACAATATTTTGGAATTTTCTGGCTATTTACATACATTTTTGTTAGCAATAATGTGTACTTTTAGGAAATACCAAAAATGGATTTAGATTTTGGAAAGATAAGGTCCCTTTCCATGTGGAACATCACATTTAGATATTTTTACATTCGGTAATAAGGTACAAATTAAGGTAAAACATAAAAATTCCAACGCAAAAATATGCTAGCAAATGATAAATAATATTTGGAAAAATGCTGAAAAATATGCTATATGCTAAAAGCATTTTTTCATGCTAGAAGAGTTCAAAAAATGCTAGATCTAGCATTAAATATGCTAAATTGGCAACGCTGGTGAAGACTATCTTCAAGCAACTAACATCTGCATTGAAAAACCTAGTGATTTCATCAATTTGCTCTCCTCCCAGGTACTCTATTACAGAAAATCAATATAGTAGATTTTTTAATTCACTAGGCCCACGCTTTTTGGCCGCCGGTGATTACAACGCTAAGCACACGTTCTGGGGATCTCGCCTCATTACGCCAAAGGGTCGAGTTTTGTTTGACACAATTTCAAAAATGCGTTTGAATGTTATATCAAGTGGGCAGCCAACTTACTGGCCAACAGATCGCCGAAAAATACCTGATGTTATTGATTTTGGGGTGGTAAAGGGTGTGCCCAGCGAAATGATCCAAGTTGAATCATCTTTAGATTTGTCTTCAGATCACTCACCAACTATTGTTACTATATATTCACATACAACATATTCACCCACTTGTGATTTAACGATGACAACCACACGTATAAATTGGTTGAAATTCTAAAAGTATTTGAGTGCTCATTGCCCAGAAAATATTCCATTAAAAACGACTACTGATATTGATGACTCTATTATAATGTTTGAGGCAAACCTTAAGCAAGCTGCTCTAAATGCTACTACTACAAATCTTGAGGTGAGATATAATAAAATTTTTTCAGCAGATGTAGAACGGCTTTTATCCGAAAAAAGAAGAGTTCGTAGAGAATGGCAACGCTACAGATCCCTACAGCTAACATCTAGGCTGAAGGAATGTACTAAACAGCTGAAAACTCTACTAGAATATCAAAAAACCGCTTCTCTTCAAAACTTTCTGAATGGGCTCGACGCAACACCTCAAACAGACTATTCGCTATGGAGAGCAGCCCGAGGCCTCAAAAGACCAGTGATATATAAGCCTCCATTGCGAGCTTCGAATGGAGACTGGGCAAGAGCTGACGCTGAAAAAGGTACTCTGTTTGTAAACCACTTGCAGAAAGTATTTACTCCAAATACGTCTGATACGATAGTTGAGCTGCCACCAGCCCTCGCTATACCAGATGTTACTTTGAGGTTCAATATTCGTGAGATTGAACACTATATTGCGGGCTTAAACTCGAAAAAAGCTCCAGGCGCTGATAAAATAAGCAATAAAATGCTCTTAGAGCTGCCCTATACTACAAAACGGATAATTCTATTTATTTTTAACAGTATTTTGCGCCTCAAATGCTTGCTATTCCCGCAGAATGGAAGGTTTCGCTGATTACAATGATATCTAAGCCAGGCAAAGATCATACGAAGGTGGAGTCCTATAGGCCTATAAGCCTAGTGTCTAACATGTCAAAACTATTTGAAAAGCCTTATGAGTAAGCTAACACCCATACTGAATAGTACTGGATGCATTACAGACCACCAATTCGGTTTTAGGAGACAACATAGCACGATTGAACAAACACATAGACTCGTGAACGTGGTGAGAAAAAACTTCGAAGAAGAAGAAACCACCCGCAGTTGGAACAATGGCTAAAACAATGGCGGATAAAAATTAACGAACAAAAATGTCTGCACATTACTTTTACATTGTGCAAAGAAACCTGCCCACCTATACAAATAAATAACCAAACTATACCTCAACACACTGAAGTAAAATATCTAGTTGTTCATCTTGATCGTCGTCTAACATGGAAGTCACACATATATGCAAAGGTGACCCAAATGAAATTAAAAGCAGCTCAAATGAATTGGCTCATTGGAAGGAACTCTACTCTAAGCCTAGATTGTAAACTTCTTCTATACAACTCCATTATAAAACCAATATGGTCCTACGGAATCCAGTTATGGGGAACTGCCTCGGCATCAAATGTAGAAAAAATTCAAAGGCAACAAAATAAAATAAGATTTGATTACTTATTGTTAGTTCAATTTTATTGAAGATACAATAAATAAATATAACCGGAAAAAAAATTAATATTTTTTTTTTGTTGTAGCGGGTAAAGTTTTACATATTCAGTGAAATGTTCAGGTCCGTAGCTCTCACGGTTGTCGAAAAATAGCCTGTGACAGACAGACAAAGAGACAGCGCAGAGAAAACAATAGGGTCCTTTACACTTTTGGTGTACGGAAAACTTGAGTTTTTGTAACATACGATAGTTTCATGCACAGGGATCGACATGTTAACACATAAACACACACTCATGCACGCTAAATTATGTTCAGTCATATAAAAGCAACTATTTGAAGATTGTATAAAATGCCGGGCAAGAGTTTATTGGTGCATTTAAATTTTCGGCAACATGTTTTTAAATCAAATGTAAAATGCATGCAAAATTTTTAAATGACAAATCGTGCACGACATTGCATTTCCGTTAGTCCATATCCATATGAAGCAACTTTTGCTTCTGCAACTTTCTTAAATTTTCTTTTGAAGTTGCATTCGTGTCCATATAATGAAATTCTAGCTGCGCAGCTTTTGTTATTTTTTACATAGAATTTGTTGTTGCTTAATATTAGGAAGAAGAAAACAAAAGAGAATTGCATGTACATGAAGCAGTGTACCTCCTCCCCATCTTCTCACCTCTCTCTCCCATAAACTCAAAAGCTGCGCAGCAAAAGTTGACTCGTCTGGACATACACTTAGCAGCTTTAGAGTTTTATTAGATGTTTGCTTTGTAGTTCTCCTTTAGTCTGTTCGTACATACGTATGGCACATGTACTGTAAAAGTGGCATAACTCGAAAAATGTATATTCTGAATTAATAGTGAAAAATTAATCAACATATCGGTCGGTATTCCTATTGTGTGAAGAATCATACAAATATATTGAATACTTGAGGAGAAAATATTCAGCTATGTGAAAAAAATTAATCGATTTCAAAATGTTCGTTTTGAAAAGGTATGATGAACTTCGAACGATTTTCAGAAGTCAATCTCAAATTATTGACTTGACGAAAGCCGACCAGAAGATAAAATATAAGCAATAAACGAAGCTATCAAAAATTATTGAAAAACATATTAAAGACATATTTCAAATTATGTAAATCGTTTGTTTGTGAAAGGCCTTTTATCATTTTTTTTAGCAAAGCCTCTTTTTACGAAAATCGGTAGGTCATATGATAATACGTTATTTGATTATGAAAGGATACATGTTTGGTTATTAACAGGGCTTGGACTTTCAAGTAGTTTGGCATCGACTTGTAGTTGCATATTTTGGCAATAAAAGCATATTTTTGGAGTAATAAAAAATTGTTAATGCATATTTCTCAATTAAAAAAAATTTAATATGCCGATTATGGATGGAAGGCAACTGGCAATTGAGAGCTGACAATATCAGTTGATATTTAGTGCCTTTCTGGCAACCAATAATTTTCAGTTGTCGACTGGCAACACAACTATAGTTCGGTTGCATTAAATAATAGACCCAATTATTTTTGTTTTATATTTTTTCTCTAATAATAATAAAAAATAAAAGAAAATATTTTCATATTATTTTAGTTTTGGTACTTTGTTCGTAGGTAAATGCATATTTTGTGCATATTTTTCATTTTTAGGTGCATTTGTTAAGCGCTTAAAATCAATTTTTAGTTCCATGAAAGTCCGATCCCTGGCTATTAAATTCTGTTAAAGAAATAACCAAACGTGGGTCCTTTCATAATCAAATGACGTAATGTCATATGACCTAACGATTTTAGTAATAAAGGTCTTTGCTGAACAAACGATTTATGTACACAGAAGTGGGCCGATTTGTATGGGGCAAAAAAAACAAAATCGTGTGACAGAAACGTAATCTATGGATAATGATAAGAAGTTTTCGCCAAGAGACCATAGGTCGGAAATAAATTCCTAGTCATGAAGTTGTATATGAGTAATTGCATTTAGCCGGGTGTGACCATTTTACACACATTTTTTGTAATAAATCAAGAATATAAAATTTTTTACTTAAAAAAACGTTGCGGCTCGCAAGGACATTAAGCTTAAAGTCGTTAAATAACGGGTAGGCAACAGGGATGTCAGATTTTTTCCGACCTATTTCGCCAAATATATTTTAAAAATCGCCAAAAGTCGCCAAAATCAATTTTATGTAGTTTTTCTTAATATATATTTGATCATAAATTTGATTTTATATAACACTTTTTTAATATAAATTTTTATAAATTAATCTTATAAAAATTTAGCAGAAAATCGCCAAAAGAAGAAATGAAATCGCCAAAAATTATTTCTTGTAATTTGTTCTCATCCAATTCAAAACGCATTAATGACTATAATTAACATAAGAAAAATCATCAAAATCAAATTGTTTACGCACATGTTCTGGAAAACGCTGTGTTTTCTAAAAACCGTACGATTTGCTAGCATTTTGCTGTTTTCGGAAGTTGTGTTCAAGCAATGAAAACATATTTTTTTTATCATAAAGCAAAAACAAACAAATAAGTTTTAAATTAAAATGCCTACAGAGTTCTTGTTTGCTATACTGGCTTTAAAAAAACTACAATCAGCGCCAGTTCATAAGTAGACTATTGAGACAGACACTTGACAAACGCAAAGTAAAGTTTTAAATTGTATGTTTTTAATTAAAATCGTGAAAAAGCGTTACAATGTTTTTCTTCAAATAAAAAGAAAATAAGTATATTAAATTTAAATTGTGCATCATTTTATATTCTCTTTAAAGTGCAATTTAAATAAAGAGGACCAGATCGCTTCAGTATACACTAACGGTTTGAAAACGCCAAATTTCTAGCGTTTTCGTTTTTCAGAACACCAGCTTGGCGTTTTCAAAACTAAAACGCGAATTTTAAGCGATATGCGTTTTTTAGAACAGCAGACGAGTTTTGGTAGGATTTATTTTTGAAACAACTCCTTCAGCAAACAAATTTTCCTGAATTACAAAAATTTTTAAGTTCAATTTTGTTTTAAAAAAATAGCCATAAATATCGCCAACAAATTTATTTATCGCCAGAAAAATCGCCATGTCGCCAAATCAAAATTTTAGACGCCAAAGAAGTTGAAACATCGCCACGTTTGGCGAGAAATCGCCATATCTGACAACCCTGGTAGACACTTATAGAACACGATTTCTGCTCAGAATGGTCGTCAGACAGATGTGACTTTACAAATCTTAGTTTTAAAGAATTATGCCTTTCAGTATAAATTCTGTAAAATTTTGACTATAAGGTACACAATAACTTTGGTATAGATATCTGTTCAAAGTGGTTTTAATTGTATTTTGTATTTACTGTTTGACAAAAAACTATTGATCGTATAAAAAAACTATTTTTAAAATGAGACGGGTGTGACGTAGTACGAAAATTTAAAAAATTCGAAGAAATAAAACTTTTTATAGATTCAATTAATATAAATCAGATAAAGATAAGCCCATAAGAAAATAATAAGACATTAAATTATTTGTTATTCGTTCTATTATAGACAGCAGAATACTCTAGCTGAATATTTTTTTAAATTCAATAAAAAGGAAAAAAGTGTATTCTTTACAGATATAACGGTTTTTATTAATAATGAGAAAGGGAATAAAAGAAAATCTGAAATAAATATTAAACATACAAAGAGGGAGTGCAAAATGTTTCTTGCATGATCATTTAAAAGTGCCTCAAATTGATTAAAAAATATTAAATAGTGTATTTTTCTATTTTTTATATAATTGCCATTCTTTAAAAATCATCAATTGAGAGGTTTTTATTTAAAATGAGAAAATTATTTTTTCCTTGCATAGAGCCGTTTTACGTGGAATCACTCATATATAGGTTAAATAAAACCATCAAAACAGTTTATTTGCCCGATTCGATTTTGATCAAATGTCGTATGAATGATGCCCCTGGCGTAATTAGTAGGGTATTCATTTAATCTGGGTTTTGATTTAATCGGTTAATCGCTCGTGGTTTTGGCTTAATCGGTTAATAGTCGGCTAATTTCGGTATTAACCGGCTAACCGATTAATAAAGTTTTTTCATAAATCAAGTAATTTCACCAAATAAAAATTTATAAATTATGTATTATTTCTATAAACCATAACATAACAAACATAACAATTCTTGAACTAAATCAAGCAAAAAATTATCATAAATATGTACATATTCATTAAAAAATTAACAAGTTTGTGCGATCATTATATCAGTTCTTTCAATAGTTTAAGGAGATGTTCTAAAACGAATCTTTCAGAAAAATAATTTCCTTGCTAAAAAGTTTATTTCCGAATTCCTTAGTTTCCGTTTTTGTACTGTATTTTAAAACACTATTGCTAGAAGAACATATTCCTGAGTGGAGGTATATAATAATTGAATTCGTCTCTCATTAAATCTAATCATTCGATTTTTAATTAAATCGTTGACAACAGTATTATTGGCTTTTATAAAACTATTAAACAAAAACTAAATGCTAAACAAGTTCAATTAGAGTAGCAGAGTCTTTAGTAAGCTCTTTTATAGTCCCGTCCAAAGATTTTAATGTTTTACTTAAGTTAAAATCAGTGAACACACTCATTTATTTCTATGAAAAACAATTTCTGAACACATACCTTTTGTATATGAGACGAAACAAATAATTAAACACACAAAAAATACATTATAATACTACAAAATATGAAAAAAATTGTTACGTCGGGTAATCGGTTAATCGACTGAAATTAACCGGTTTACACTTTAATCGAAAATATCAAATTTTAAATTAACCGGTTAGTTAATCGGGTAGTAATTAACCGGTTAACCGAATGAATACCCTAGTAAACTAGTATTAGTGCAAAATTTTGGCTCAATATATTTTCTAGTTTGCAAAATATAGCGACTTTAAATTAAAAAAAAATGTGTTAAGCCGACTTTGCAAAATTGTGTATATATGTATTTAACCCTACTTACCCTAGATGTTCCACTGTGGGGCCATATTAAGGGCCACAAACTGGACTTGAAAATGACATATGTTATGATTTTATTGTTATTTTTCAATCTTCAGAGGTCAAATTTTAGTAACCTTATGTCTCTATAAAGTTCGGCACAAGAACACGCAAAGAAAAAACATGGTTGAGGCAACCATAATCTAAGAGCAACATACTATGATTGAATTATATGGTTGAAGTCAAATCATACTTTTATGAAAATAAATCTGTTCTAAATATAATATTGTTGTCTTAAATAACACTAACATGATTCCTAAAACAACCTAATGTTTAATTGAATGTAAATATACTATGATTAAAACTAATCATATTATATTTGTATAAAAAAAGAACATGGTTCTAAATAACCATATAAAGGTTGTTTTCTTAATAATATTTTGATTAAAAATTGACAGCAGCTAAAAATTTATATATTTTTCAAATTATATATAAAATAAAATGTTTTGAATCTGAAATAAAAATATTACCTATTTTCACATAGACATACATCCACACATACATTCATCCATACATATTTATTGGCACATGTTTTATTTACAATCGGGTATGTTCTGAAAACCATATCGTTTTGAAAGCGACAACTTTCAGGAAAGAATTCAACCAAAACGCTCACTTAATGTAGCTTTTCTGTTAATTTGTACGTGCCCCTAAAATAAATCCCATATGTCAATTTTCAAACGCTGATACACGTATGTATTATTTTGGTGATTTCTACCAAAATCAGTTCTAACAAACTTGGTATTTAAAAAAAAAGGTTGATTTTGTTGTACAGTGTAAATATTCACAATTTTCGCTAAAATCAGATGATTTCACTTTATTATGAATAAAATCAATATTTATCCATCGATTTTCATGAACTAATGTTTATTTTATTTATAATACAAAATAACAAATACAAATTTTTCAATTTTGCATGAAAAAAATATATATTTCTCATAATTGTGGTCTGAATATATCTGAAACCACTTAGTATGTAAAAAATTTATGTTAAAACGGCTTAAAGGTAATTTTATTCCAAGTTTTTTAATGTTTTTTGTAAGGAAATTTGATAGCCCGTTTCGAAGTTATGATGAAATTGGTATAGCAGCCTCTTGAAAAATCCCAAATGTTAGAAAAACATAAAAAAACCGCATCCATAGAATTTAAAATTTTGACGGTTTAGGTAGTTAGGAAACCATAACACATCACACTTTCGGTATGTGACGAGCACACAATAATAGAATATATGTATATGTATGTCGAATTTCATTATAATCGGAGAGAATAAAAATGCATACTGTATCGAAAATTTTTGATACGGTTGATGAGTAAAACATCACAACTTTTTTCGCTGCAAGTCGTTTCTTTTTTAAAATCGATTTTCATCATATACCTGATTGTTATATTTTCCCATAAAAGTGCAAGTAAATTGTAAACTAAAACTCTTTTTCGTAAAAAAAACATTTTTTGGTAGTTATGCCACTTTCGTAAGATATGTGCGATATCTATTCGTATTATGTTATTGTCACACAATCATATAAATACGAACCAATATAACTTTCGCCATGAAAGACTAAAGCTGACATTACAATGTCTGAATTTTCGTCTGATTTCAATACGTAAAAGTCAAATATCGTGTCTAATATACAATTTTTAATTTTTCATCTGAGACCAGTTGAAAATAGAACTTATTCTATGTCCATCTAAATGTCATATTCTTAAAGTTAAATTTTGAAATCAGACGAAAACTCAAACAGTGTAAAGATGGCATAAAGAATATGGAAAAAAGAAAAAAGAAAACGAACGAAACTTTTTGCTGTACAATTGATTTCAGTTGTCTTAATACTTTATGATACTGTTGTTGTTATTTGTTGTAAATTGTACTTTTACTCTGTGCTAAAGCACACACACACACACACACACACACACACATACAGGTACATATGCACGTAAGTGTGCAATAGAATACAGTACAGTTTTGTGATTGAAATTTCCTTTTCAATTTGTAACGGAAACCGGAAGTTGTTAACAAACATAACAAGAAAATAAATTACATGATGGTAGAAAATTAATAGAATAGACGTAATGAAAGCACAAAATGAATGAGAGACCTTTTTAAGTTAGATAACAAAAAGCAACTATGTATCGTCAATACAGATATCAAATTTCAGTACTACGTACAAAATTCAAAATTATAGGAATAACTTTGTTAAATAGACATTAAATTTTATTAGATAGCTAAAAAAAGTCAATAGAATGTTACATATGTAGATACTTTATTTAAATATAATCGCACGCCTGTTCTATCTATTTGAGACAGCGAAACAATATATGAACATTTGTTTTCTAGCAATTAAAATTCCATACATACATATATTTATTAAATAGACTTTCATGGATGCAGTCCCTGCCAACATTTGGAATCAGAAATCGATACATTTTCTAAAAAGTGGCTTCTTTAACACATTTAAATGTAGTTGATCGTTTCTTCTCGAGCGGTGACACTTCTATGAAAAGAAAGGATTATCATAATGATAGTTTTGCAGTTCTTGCTGTTACGTTTAAGTGACAGTTTCGATAGCAAATGTTTGCAGGGCTCAAGGTAGCTTAAAGAGGTACCAGCACAAGATCAGCTAACTTAGTAAATTTGAGAATATGTGCGTCATTTGTCACATCTCTGATCCCAGCTAGCATTTGGAATATTGTTTTAGCAAAAATCACCAAACTGAGTCTTTGGTTGCTAGTAGGCAAAAAAGTATATGACGATTTAAGTCGTAACTACTTACAATTTGACTCGATAACTACTTATTTTTGTTTGAGAAGTCCCAAAAATAAGGGGTACCCCTCACAAATATATTTACATTGTCACAGCAATTAACTAGTTATTATTTGGCTTACTTGAAGCTAAAAAATAAGTAGTCAAATAAACAAATTGAAATTGAAAAAAAAAATGATACACATCATATTTTATTTGTATCCAAGCTGGGTCAAAAAAATAAAAATATAAAATAAAACTGAAATTTTATATTTTTATTTTTTTGACCCAGCTTGGATACCTGTGCTCATTCAGATATAAAGACAAGAACTTTACCCACTCAGCTATTGTTGACTTATAAGCTTAATCGATAAAAATTTGTTTTCATGTTGACTTAATAAGTGGCTGTCTAATTATTTATTAATACATATCAACAAATTGTAGCTACTTTCAGATAATGATAAAAATACGTACTAATTTCGTTAAACACTAAATAGTAGTTCTAATTTGAAGCATAGTAATAAGATAAATAAGTACCACTCATTACTTTGCAACCCATTAATAAAGTACTACCGATTACAAAAATGACAAAAGATTTGCTGGGATATATTAGATGATCAAAACTGATTAATCAGATGTGCGCTTAAAAAAAGACTCGAAAATTACTCTCAGAAATGATTAGAAAACGACCTGTTTAAAAAGTAGCAACAAAATTTCATAAAATACTGACTGGTTAGGAGTAAGTTTATGTTAACTTTGTGCTATCGTTGTTGTATACAGTGCTTTGGTTGAGTGGTTGGTGCGTGGGACTGCAAACGGAAAGGAGCTTGGTTCGATTCCCAGTAGATTCAAAATACAAATAGTACGTAAAAATATAATATAAGTAATTAAAATACAAAATGATAAATATTAAACATGACATAAGCGCATTTGGAGTACATCCATCCTCATCCTCTAAATCCACATTGCATTAATTTATACTCGCAATGATTGAATATATGACCTATATATGATTCGAAAATGACTCTAAAATAATTACAAAAGAGCAAACTGGGAACGTGCATGTGTTAGTAAATTTTAGATAGCTTTCCTGTCGGAAACTGAGTTACCTTTTAGTTAACTTTAAGCTAACTATTTCGCAAGTAGTGTTGACTTATACTTGGATTAATTTCCAATGGAAACAACTAACTATTTTAACATTGCGATGTCCTACTTTTCAACTCTATACTACTTTTCAACTAACTTAAAGTCGACTTTATTTAAATCACCTGATAGTTAGTACATTTGCAAAAGATGTTGCTGGGGTTCGAACTATGTATCATACGTTTTATAGTTAACGTGCTGACCACCCAGCTAAAGCTTAGTACTCTGTTCAAATTTGCGAAAAATTTTTATCAAAATTGGTTATTTCATACGAAAAATATGACAAGTAACCAATCATAATTATCCCTTGCAAGTATGTTGCAATTGTGTACGTGTTTGTTGTAAATTTCATACGAAAAAAGTGGTGCTCATATTATTTCGCATGAAGAATCAAAATGTTGTAGATACATTTCATATGTTTTTCAACAAAATAAACAGAGTACTACTTCTGCAACAATCTTTCGTGAGCAATTCGTGACAATTTTTTTTACATGGACTTTTTACAGCACTTCGCACGAAATGATGAACAGAGTACCATGCTTAAGGTGCTATTTAAAATAACTGTAAGCTGATTATTTTTGTAGTCGACTAGTGATTTTCCGACAGGGTTATGCATGGGTGTGTCACACAGACAATAGATTTGACACATTACTGTTGTATTTCTACCAACAAAATGCATGTACTTTTTGTGCTCTATTTGTTGCGGTAATGGTGGTACCAGTGGTTAATGTGCCTTGGATGCGCTATAGCTCAGACGACCACTTTCTTTGGCTAAAATTTTTTTGTCGTATTCCGTTTTATTACTGGAATCTAGTAGGCAATACTTTATACTAATTAAAAATTCATTTAGTTTTTGTTAACGTTAATTAGCCGTTAAGTTATGAATGACAGATATATAAAAAGTTGAACGTGATAAAGAAAAACATATTGAAGTTCCGAACCTTTAACAAACCGATCATATTTAAGAACAATCACGAGATAGCGACTCATCTGTTAATTGGTTAAAAAAGTAAATAGGATTTTTGCTCGTTGATTGCTGTTGTTGCCTTCGCTGGCAGTGTAGTCTAGGGGAAAAATTTCTGATGAGAAGACTGTGGTGGTCTCGAAACATCTGATGTCAGTTCAACTTTCCATACAACCAAAATTTTATTTGAATGTTCAATTATTACATGCTTTAGAATTTCTTTCTAAAATAAAAATAATTTAATCGAAAGAGTAAAATGAAAACGAACTTAAGCAAAAATAATTAAATAACTTTGGATTAATTAACCGTTTAATTATAATCAGGGATCGGACTTTCATGCAACTAAAAATTTATTTTAAGCGCTTAACAAATGCACCTAAAAATTAAAAACATGGGCAAAAATATGCATTTACCTACGAACAAAGTACCAAACTAAAAGAATATAACAATATTTTTATTATTTTTTTATTATTTTTAGGGAAAAATAGATAAAACAAATATAATTGGGCCTTTAGTTGCGTTGCCAGTCGGCAACTGAAAATTAATGGTTGCCAAAAAGGTACTAAATAGCAACTGAAATTGACAGCTCTCAGTTGCCAGTTGCCATCAGTAGTATCATTTTCAGCCAAAATATATTGTTGGACTATAAAAGAATTTTATTCTTAAAGCCTTTAATATTAAATAAATGAAAAATGAAAAAAATCAATTGTATTTACAATTTTTTCTTTCTGCGTGCCTCAAATTCAGGTTCGAAGTTTATCATTTAATTTACGCTTATGTTTTGTGATCAGGGAAAACCCACGTTACTTTGTGTACGTCCCTGTGAGGGAATATTGTGCCACCGATAGTAAGACCGTTATCTGCTCAAATTCCAGTGAGGAGCTCTCCATTCTCGTTCATTTGTCCCGCACCGTGAGATCCCATAACAGATTCCATATTAGTGTTACTGGGCGCACTTGTGCTTTGAAATCGCCAGTTAGGAGAAGAATGTCGCCACGAGGCATGTCTTTTATTGTCCTTTCCAGAAGGCTGTAGAAACCTTCTTTCTCCTTGGAGTCGGAAACTTCCGTGGCGGCATAACATTGGATTTTACGTGCACAAGCGCGAAGGCGAATGGATATACATACATATTCTATCCGAAAGAGGTTTAAAGTCAATTATGACATTCTGAGCTTCTCTAGTTGTCTTTTGTTATTTAATTTAAAGCATTAATTTAATTTGGTATGTAAGTTTATTATATTTAACAGATCTTGTTAATAGTAAACAAAATTATAGAATTTTATTTCAAAATTTCTTATCGCCATCTTGAATTGGTAAATTTGATTGTCCGATTCATAATCCTCGACTTCAAAAACCCCAAAATAACGGATCTCCTAATCTTAGAGTAATTAACAAATAATGATGATTTTTTAAAAAAGTATCGGTATTATAACCGCCATATCGATTTCATCATTTTAAATT
Organism: Panzeria rudis; assembly: GCA_956483635.1. Taxonomy (NCBI): domain Eukaryota; kingdom Metazoa; phylum Arthropoda; class Insecta; order Diptera; family Tachinidae; genus Panzeria; species Panzeria rudis. Next base: position 87,146,245 of record OY101449.1, on the reverse strand, counting down.
CCAAATATCTGTTTGTTAAATATCTATCACGGGGTCCCATAGTTTCCTCTGTATTTTTAAAAAAATTTTTAAAGGATGATGTTTTAAAAATTTTGGGCGCCATATTGGATCCGCCATATTGGATTTGTAAATTTTACTATCGGATTATTAGTCCGCGACTCTAAAAACCTCCATATGGTTGATCTCTAACCTCTTTCGCTCCTAGTCTTAAAGTAATTAGAAAATAATAGGTCCGTTTGTTTACTTTTCCAGTAAAATCCAGTAGTTGAGTAAATTCTGGGTAATTTGAGAATTTTACTCACAAGAATGGCTCTTGCACAAAGAAGTACGCGAACGGAAAATTGCAAAAATTTGCAGGTTTAGCAAAACAGCTGATCAATAAAATGGATAGTGTTGTAAAATATGTGTTGTTTCGACTATCCAGCACATATATATATATATATATATATATATATATATATATATATATATATATATATATATATATATATATATATATATATATATATATATATATATATATATATATATATATATATATATATATATATATATATATATATATATATATATGTGGTACTTGGTACAATGCATTTCTATAATTATAAATTCGTAGCGAAATGTATTTATTAAATAGAACTTCGGAGAAGCTTTTATTACACTTGTTTATTTTGTAATTGACTTTTAAGTTTGTTTCTGCTTAAATTACATACGAAAATACATCATTACTTGATTTTTGATATTCTGTACCCAAGGTAACATGCATTAATAAGTACTCATATATACATTAGCTTTACATCTCTAAAGCATTAATGATAATAAACCAATTAGAGGAAAATTTTTGCCATGTGTGTCAAGAAGAGAAAACTTAGCGTTGTATGCTCTTCTGGAACGTACAAGTTGAGAAGAAACTTGCCTAGGATGTATGTACGATAATTATTTTCAGTTTTTGTTCGAATTTTAATTCAACTTTTCATCTTTTAAACGATTTTTTAAAATTGTATACATTTTGATTGCTTACTTTTCTTTGTTTATTTTATTGAATCATGTTTTTTTTTCTACTGGATTTTACTGGCACAAATTTGTTCAGTAAAAATTTGCAGACTCTTAGTCAAACAACTGTCACTTTACTCTCTCAATTGATGCTCTCTTTTGCAAATTTGTGTGTTAACGAACGCATTTCAGTAAGATCCAGTACAAATTTGTAAAAATTTTTGCAAATTTTGGGGTAAACGAACACACTTAATGATGATCTCTTAAAAATTAGTTTTTAAATAATATCTATCAAAAATCCCCAGAGTTTCTTTTGCCATTTTAAAAAAATTAAAATGTAATTTTTTTTTTAATTTTGACCGCCATATTGGATTCGCCATTTTGAATTTAAAAATTAAAATTTCATATTTTAAATCTGTGATGCCAAAAACCCCCAATGCAATATTTTATAAAACCACTAAATCAATATTCTATTTATGGCCAAAATTCTGGGATCCTGGCCCATCGTGCAGTGGTGAAAATACAAAACAATTTGGTATATTTTGAGAAAATTTTATGGAAACCTTGTTTGTCGTTTTTCTCCGTTCCGAGTTTGTGGCATATGCGCTAAACCAATAATAAGCTGACGATATGTATGTCATATATCATATTGATATTGTACCAACATCAAAATTACTGTCCAGTGGTAAAATGAAGCAGTATGGAGGCCTTTAGAGGACATCTTCACATCTCTTTTAGAAGGAAAATTACTTCACGCTCCATTCCAACTTCGTATCTTTTTTATACACGTTGTCATTGCGGGGAAGGCCTTCCTATCGCTTATTCTGGAAGGCCGGACAAAAGACCTTCTAAAAATGTCATTTGAAGGGTTTAAAAAAGCAAATGGAGGTACATTATTTTAGTCTTGTTATTTTTATAGCGGCTTCTGTATTTTTCATTAGTGTGATTTTTTATTTCGAATTATTTACTTTTATCCAAATTAATAATTTTACATATTAGGCCAAAGTTCGTGTATATATTTATTACCAAGGTATTGGATATGAATACTTTCGCCAGAATAAGTATAAGTTAATTAGCTTCAACATAAACGTCATAATAGCAGCATGTATATTGTCTCTTGTACGTAAATTTCAGTCTTATATACAAATTATTAGCGAAAAAAGAATACGAGAATTTTTGTTATTTCTAATGTACAACATGTAAACAAAACAAAAAAATCTAAAAATAGAATTCTCATTCCTCCTCCCTTCTAATAGAATGCATTTTCTTAGGGTGAATAGAGACCTTCTAAAAGAAGGTCTAAGTAGGTCTTCAAGATGACATGAATTGAGTAGGCCTTTTTAGTTTTACCGCTGGGTAGGTCCAGTAACATATACATACATACATACGTAAGTGAACTTTTTTTTATTTTCCAATGGTAACCTAGAATTATATCAAGCACTATACTTCCATCCATAAATTTATTTCACGATACATTAACATCAGCGTGAATGTGCTAACATTTATAAGTACCTCTCGAAATAATCAAAACAAAGGACTAAACACTTTTAGAACAATTTTCATTAAAAATTTTATTGTCATTTCTCCTTTGTACTCGTATACATATACCCTGTAGTCGCAGTTGTTACCGACGACATTTTCATTGTTGTTGTCTGCAAAACAATCAATAATTTGTCGCCTATAAAGTACATTGAGAAATAAGTTTGGCGACAAAGTGGTATACGTTGTCCTGTATAAATAATTTGTTCTGACACTATTATGGAAATTTGTGCTCCAAAGTCTTACTGACAGTGTGGCCATGTTAGCTCTTAGCTTTTTTTTCAGCTTTTTTCAACAAAGCATTTAGCTTTTTCTAGCTCTTTCTTTAATTTCAATTTCGTGTAATTAATTTATATTTCAAAATAAATTAAACAGTTTGTCAAAATAAATTTATGTTCCGTAACCATATAAAGTAGTTAAAAAATAATAATAATCTGGCATTGCAGAAACATTCACTAATAATGCTGACTTTAGACGACATGTATTTTACATCTGACTTGTCAAATTTCCCACTGCAAAAGTGATACATGCCGTGTGAAACATATGAAACATTGTCAGATGACATTTACAGAAGCAAAGTCAGATGAAAAATTTTCAATTAGAGCGTGTTCTATTTTCATATGACAAGGTATCTGACATCAGCTGTATTAAATTATCAAAAGTGTGGTTTGGCTGAAAAAACATTAAAAAGCAAAGAGCGCTTTATATATTTACGAAAATTGTGGAAAAACTAAGCTGTTGTGAACACTCAGAGGTTATGTCAGATGTAATTGCACATGTGCGTGTGAAAGCAAATATTATAAACCGTCTGTAAATTGACAATTTTGACAACCATGCGAAGTTACATATGTCTCACACACCTAACAAGCCATATGTAAAAAACATGTCGTCTAAAGTCAGCATAAGTATACAATGGTTGGAATTAAAAACTTACTTTCAACTTGCATCTATTTCGGAATCCTGCCATCAAGCTAAAGTCTTGAAAAATTTGTATAGTGAAAAATATTTACTCTATTTGAAATTTTTAAAGCCATTACTTTCTGATGTTCAAAAAGTAAATAAAATGTTCGAAAGTAACGACGTGGACCCCATGCTATTGTTTTCAGAACTTCAGTTGCTTTTAAAAAATTTTTGTAATCAAATCGTTTTGAAGTCCGAAATTTTTGGCCGTTTAAAATCAAATTTAGACGGTTTTCTAATTCCAACTCCGTATTTTAACTATAAGTTTGAACAATATCTGATTTCAAAAAAAGACAATAGATTCTGAAACAGAAAAAGAAATTTCGGCAAGATTTTATTAAACAATTAATATACCAACTACGACAACGTTTACCAAATAACTTTTCAACTTTACAAATCGCAAACGTGTTTTCATTAGAAAACACTCTAAGCAATACAAAAGTAAATTGCATGAAAATTTTAAAGAAGAAATATCAAATTTTAGCGTAGGTGATATTACTATTTTGCAGGGACTGAAACCGAATCCCAACCTGAACCCAAACGGGTTCAGGTTCGTTGTTTATGAAGACTTTGAACCCGAACCCGTTGAACCCTAAAATTCTGCAAGGTTCGGGTACAAAAATATAATATATAAAAATAAATAACATTACATTTCTTGCATGCAAAAAAAATTAAAAACAAAATCCAAATAATATAACGACCAAGGCAAATTCATACCAGGTGGCACCCCGACAGCTGACTATTTTTTGCAATTTTTAAAAGTGCTGAATGGTTGCAAAAATTTTTCCCTTTTCTTGTTCCGGGTATTTCTAATAATTTCTAATTTGGAGTATATTTCCTTATGACAATGCGGTACGTACGTTACAAAGTTGAAAATTTTTCTTTGAAAGCTAAATAAGTTAAATTTAATTAAATAAAAAAAGAATATATTGGGAAGTATGAATAAAAAAAGTATTTTTTTACTTAAAAATTTGTTTAAAATACAAAATTCTGGAAATTATTCAATATAAAATTAAGAATTTTTTTGTTTTAAAAATAATTTTTAAGTAAGAAGCTAATGCTTTTTTTATTCATACTACCCATTGTTTAAACGTATAAACGTGAATGTAAAACTGATTTATATACTTTATTCATTATTAAACCAAATAATTGCGCGTGTTTAAATTTTAGGTTTTAAGCCCGAACCCGAACCCTGAACCGAACCCGAGCCTGAGCTTTTTATTTTAATTAACCCGAACCTGAACCCATTTTTTCGTGGTTGCAGTCCCTGCTCTTTTGGAATTACAATTGCAAAATTCACTTGTGAGTTTAAAATCGCAAATCTCACTTTTACATGTGCTAAGGGTCGAGCGTTCTGTTTATATTTCGAAATAATCTACGAAAAAGATTCTTATCAATGCTCTATGTTTTTTGAAACCATAGTATCCAACATAGAATTTTTCAACCATTTTTAGATATTTCCCTTACTATTTTTGCTTCATATTATATATTTTATGCATCTATTTTTAAAGTAAACAAAAGTAACATAATAGTCGAAATAAAGCAACATACTTCTTAATTTAGTATTTTGTATTAAAATATATAAAAATTTTATTTTTTTAAATGATATTAAATAGAAAGAGTTTAAATAATGTATTAAATTTTAATGTCCATGGACATTATGTCACTGGACATTATGACATGCCAACGAAATTTTTTTTTTTGTTTTTTTACGTTTTTAAATTTTTTAATTTTGGCGTTTTTTAGTTATGACGGTTTTTTTTTTGTTTTGGTGATTTTTTGTTTTAGCGCTTTTTTCATTCTGACGATTTTTAATGTTATCAACTTTTTTAATTTGGGTTTTTTAAGTGCTTCTTTGTTTTTTCGATCTTTTTAATTTTTGCCGATTTTTTAGTTTTTGCAATTTGTTTTTTTTTACCCGTTTTTTTTTTGTTTTGGCGATTTTTTGCGTATTTTGGTCGGATAATAAGCCCATAGTATGGAGGTGGTAAAATTAGGAACTACATTTGATTAAGTTCAGTGATGGTTCAGTGATGGTCTGGAGCAGAGAAGGTCAAAAAGTTACTTTTTTAATACTCGTAACTTATCCATGCACATACGAGTATGAATATTAAACAAAGTTGGCAACCTATACCGTAATAAATACCGCTACCGATTCAATACCGTTTGAAATGGAATACCGGTATCTATACCGATACCGTAATTTTTTTCGGTTCAAAAATACCTGTAGTCAAATACCGTTTTATGCAATACCGGTATCATCATTTTATATGAAAAATTTTATTTTACTTCACGAACTAAAGACTTTAAACTTGTAGTAACTGTTTTTTTTTCAAATTGATAATCGAAATGATGTTTGTTAACTTAACGTACTGCCAAAGGAACACAGTTCTCATTTTGTATTTTACTTACAGTTCACATGGGCTGTATCTATATCATGATGATGATCTAATAATACAGGCAGAGTTACAAGCCGGGCGGCGCAAAATCGCCGCCTCTTGATTTCTCTAAGTCGCGCCGCCGCCGACTTTGAATCGGCGATTCCAACAGCCGCGCCGTAAATTTTGTTATTTGCTGAAAATGTATTTCACAAATATGCATGTGAAAGTACTAAGTTTTTCGTTAAAAATTAGTATCTTCTTGCACCAATGTCGCGCTCAAGTGCCGCTAGAATTTATAACATTTTTTTCAAGTGACAAAGCAGCAGATTGGCAACAGATACACACATAATTTTTTGTATAAAAAGACATTTAATGGACGCTTTAAAGTTTAACCCCCATATTAATAAATAAATAAAATGCATTTGATATATATTTTAAGAAAATTTTTTATGAAACTTTTGACATAAAATACATTTTAAATTCTATGAATATGGGGGTAAACGTTTGAACAGTTATACTTGGATTCTGCTCAGAGTTACAATCCGATCGGCTCAAAATCGTAACAACGCTCTCATAAAAATTCCTATAACATTGAGATAACACTAATTTGAAGTCTACACGTAACATAATTCTCTCTGCGATTGAATTTGACAATCTCATCTTACATATTATGTTACGTGAAGACCTCAAGTTAGGTATTCGCAAATAATGTTGTAGACACTGTTGCCAGTAGATGTTTTTTAACAGACCACTGCGTGAAAAATAAAATTCCTGGGAAGCACTGGTGTCTCATATGTTTCGCTTCAATCAACAGAAAATGTATATGTATCTGTCCGATTTTCCCTACGTTCCTATTTTAATGACTAAATTACCTACATGGAGGGATTTTTCCCTCCGTTTGGCGTAAGGCTTTACGTCAAAAATATATTTTACTTCTCGTATTTATCTTCACTCACTTATTTTTTTGTGTTACCGTAAGCTTAAGTTTGAGCTTTCTAATTCCCTAAAAACTATGAGCACACAAAACTTTGTGATCAAATTATTTCGCTACAAATACCTGTAAACAAGGTATATTGAACAGGTACGACTACAAGAACATCTGTTTTAGTAAATTTGAGAATGTGTGTGTCACACAGACAATAGATTTTGACACATGTCTAAGATTTTTCTATCAACAACGGGCATGTGGTAGCAAATTTGAGAGAGCTTATGAATGTGTGCGACTCCCAGATAATGGATTTGACATATTTCTGGGGTATTTCTACCAATAAAATATATGTGTTTTTTGGTGTTGTATTTGTTTTAGTTATAGTGGTACCTGTAATGAATATGCCTTGCCTGTAAAAAATTGTGTTTTACGCTATTCGAACATAACTCTTATCCCACTAACACTATGTACATATCTCTTTTGAAAGACCAAAAATTTTTTCCATATATCATGTATACCTTTTCTCTTTTTTACAACAATATTTTATATTTTCAAATACTCTCAGGCTGGTAATATAACGACCAAAGTTACATTAAGGGCCTAATTTTCTAAAACACGTCACGAAAGTGAAATTTATATAGCAAACAATAACAAAATTACTCAATTTCTATATATTTGTTTTTGTTTACCATACAAATTCTTCACCGAATAAACATAAAAAATCAGGCTTTGCTTTGCCTTTCAAAATTTTTAAAATTTGTATGAAAACAAAAGCAAATTTATAAAATTTGATTAATTTTGTTATTGTTTCGTATATAAATTTCTCTTTCGTGACGTGTTTTTGGAAATTAGGCCCTAAATGACTGATATTTTAAGTCATAACTTTACTGGTGGTTGGAATTTTGGCATTTTTGATAGGTAAGAATATTTTGAGAAAAAATGTTTAAGAAATTAGGGAGACAATTTGTTACATATGGTTGTGCAAAATTAAAAATGGTAAACGTAATCTGAATTCTTTAAGAATTCTGTCGCCTTGAGCCACCTCTACACATTTTTCAATCTGTCTAAAAATTGGAACATAATAGTTTTTAAACTATTCGTATATTTCTATTGGGTTAGAACGAGAATCGGAGCAATTTTCTTTATATAGGGATACCCTAATCTATATATACAAGTATAAAACATTTGAATTTGTTGTTTTGTTGCCAATACTAATCAGTTTTTGTTTATTATTATTAAAAAAATATATTTAAACAGCATTTTGTTCAGTTTAATTAATAAAATTGTAATACCGGTATCATACCGGTATTCAAGATTTGGTAGCGGTATATACCGATACCGATATAGTTAAAATACCGCTACCGATACCGAAATAAAATAAAAATTAATATTACTACCGCTACCGCTGCCATTATTCGTTTCGGTTGCCAACTTTGGTATTAAAGCATATGCGCACCAACAAGCATGAGTATGCATAATTATCAGTATCGACACAAATAAGTGCGCATATCGATAGGTGCTAGTTCGATCAAACAAATATGCGGGAGGTGTTGGTATAAAGAAGCATGTGCATAAGCATGTATCGACGAGGATGAGTATTAGAACAGGCTTGCGGAGTAATGATTACATTTTCACTTCAATTGCATACAAATAATTTGTAATTGACTTGGTGCAATTGAAATTACTTGTAATTGTAATTGGACTACTAACAAATACAATTACTTCTGATTGTAATTGCTCTAGCACCAATTACAGCTATAACTAATCGTAATTGTAGGACGCCTATTACAAATTACTTGCATTTAATGCAATCGTGCCAATTGAAATTACAAGTATTTTTTATTGCCATGATTGCAATTACTATTAAAAGGAAAATTTATTTCAATTACAATATACTCAATTATATTTTAAATTTTTAAAAGACTTTTATATAGCCAAAATGACGAAAATTTTCTACAGCTTGCGCGAATTTTCGCGAAAAATTTAAATAACTTGATAACATCAGCGTAATATTGATTAAAAAATAGGCTGACTTCCCGAACGGCAGTTGCTTGTTATTCGAATTGTGGGTGAAACAGATAGATTAATGGAATTTTGCATGAAAATATTTTGAAAAAAAGGTTAGTACTTCAACAAAATCAAAAAAAAATTTCTGGCAACACCTATCAAAAAAAAAGTTCAAAAACAGAACGTGTTGCAAGGCATTGGTATATCGATAGGTATGGTTAGTTATGCCAGGGTATAAACAAGATGTGTATCGATACATACAAGTATGAAATAAAGTACGCATGGGTATACGCAAGTATGAGAATGAATGGTTATAAGTATGCAAAAGCATAAAAAATGCTCGATATGTGCTAGAGCACTCACATTTTTTTGTATCGACCGGCTTTCTCTGGTCTGGAGTATAGAGCTGCATGGATGGCAATAAAACAGAAAAATGTGCATTCATTCTCTAAGTGAATATTGATTGCTAACTCTCTTGTGTTTGTGAATGCGTTAACATGTGAGTCTCACTATGTATGACTCCGTGTATTCGCGTATTCAACATTTATGCATTCATTAAAATGTTGGTTGTTAAATATGAACTCAAAACAATGGATCAAAATAACAGTGAATGATACACACTCCACAGTATGCATTCACTGTTAATTTTTGTTAGCTCATGGTCGGTTGGTGACCATGTGTTTTTCTTTAATGTAGTTATCAGCGCTATCGCTTTGGTTTTATTTTGCTGTAATATATGAATGTAATTTGCGTTATTTTTTGTGGGCAATAAAAATTTTTTATATTAAATTTATAAAAATCATAAAAATTCTTGTTAAATATAAGAAAAAATAAATTAATTAATACAAAAATTATTCAAAAGTGCATAGCACTGAAAACTCAATATCTGATGGTTGTAGTATATTCTCATTTATCAGAAGTAAGTCCGTATCTGTTACATTTAATTTTGAAAATTTCAGCCTTTATTTCGTTAATGTGAAATTCATAAGGACTGTTTATATTTCGCGAGATTGTCGTTGGATTCGGGAGCAGTGTTTTAATCTTCACATTACTTCCAAAAGTGGCTCCAACAGACACGAAAAAGCTAGCCAATTTTTTCAGCCCAGCATCAGCCGTTGTGTTAAATAGCCGGCAATTAAAAACGCTCCATTCAGTCATTATCTTTGTACATTTTTTTTGTTGTTTCCAAATCGACATCTAGCTCCTCATTGCCCTGACGTTTAGCGTTAGCAACCAAATAACATTTATGACGAACTAAATTTTACGTACTTTTCCCAAATTGGTATATGTTAAAGCATTTTTTGCATGCAACTTTATTTGGTATTTCCTGCCCATTAGAATTTACAATCGAACCAAAGATTTCCCAAACTTTGCTTTTCTTTCTTTTTAGGCTAAATTTTAATTCACCAGTTAGCAATTTTGATTTTATTATTGCAATATCAACGCCAAGCGTTAAGTCTGCTATTGAGATCTGCTACATCCCAGTAAAAAAATTTCATGTTTTTGAAGCACTCAAGAAATAAAGCGCTTTATAATTCGCTTTAAAATATCAGCTTGTTCAGAAGCTGTTTCATAGCATCACAACAATGCAGCTTTTGAAGCGAGAAAAGTATTTGCTTTTTACTTATACAAAAGCTTCGTACACAAGCTATACAAAAAAGCTGATTTTATAGCGCTGATCGAAAGTAGGTTTTTAAGCGAGAATGAAGAGTAAGTTTATTTGAGTTTCTTGGTGCCGTTTTGCAACAGTGTTTTTGGTCGAGTGATTGGTACGTTGGATTTCAAACCTGAAGGTTCTAAGTTCGATACTAGTTGAAGTTAAAATAACAAACATTGAGTAAAAATATGAAATTAATAAAAATAAATAAAGAAACGAAATAAGAAAAATTCAAAATGTCGTCAACGACACCAATCCACATCGAACCATTTTTTTCATATATTTTCAGTTCTAGTGCTGAAAATGTTGATGGTTTTCAGCGCTTCAAAAGCGCTTTTGTGAGCAAAAATGTAGTACTCCAATCCGGGAACTCGCCATACAAAAATCAGCAGCGATATCAGCAGGTTTGTCAGCGCTGCTTTTATTCCATAATAGTAGAAACCTGCTTTATTGGAAGCAACTTTTTTACTGGGATAATTACAAAATAATTATGTTAATAAAACATTTAAATTAAATGGAATCTGTTAAGTAAAGTTTACTTAACACAATACATTTGAAATTTATAGCCAATGACATTTACACAGATTTTATAAATTTTATGGCAACGATGCAGTAAACAAACGATATCTAAATATCGATCCTTTGCTGCAACGACGTCATAACTCAAAAAACTAGTTTAACAGAAAATGCGTTTTAAGTCTTCAGTTTACAAAAAAATTTAATAAAAAAAATAGAAAATTTTGTTCTTTACAATATATGTATAAAGAAATTTATAATGATCGATTTTGCATTATTACGCCAAAAATAAAACTTTTATGCGTTATGATGACATCGCAGCAAACGTGCGATATATATGTACATATCGATGGGCATACGTTGACAACAAATAACTGATTTTTACACCTTTTCAGTTGAAGAAAATACGCTATAAATAGTATGGAAGCGTTACTAGTAATGTAATATAATAACTTAAAATGATTTAGAAGATACTCTTGGCTAGCTTCAGGTTTTTTTATTTTGAGGGAAGGTTTCTGCGTTTTGTGAAAAAATAATAAAAAATCAGTTACGTGTTGTCAACGTATATAACATGAAAATACTCACGTTGTCCATCGAAGTATTTGTAGAATTTAAATTTAATCAATTGAAAATAAACGGTGTTTCACAATTTCGGCTGGTTTTTTTTTAAATTACTTGTAACTTTTAACGTGTATCATTAACTAGATCTGCGTCGAATAAAGGGTGAATGCGTAAATGCAGTAAATTTGTGCAACCGGTCTGCAAACTATTGCTACAGTAATAAAAATGCTGCCGCTGTTGCAACAATCTGCGGCAGCACTGTCAAATGTTTGTATAAAGAAAGTTTTGACAAAAAAAGTATTAAGAAGTATTTGATTTCGAGCGCAGAACTTTGATTATTGCACAATTACTGAATTTACGAACGTACCTAAAAGTGTCGTTATGCATATGAACTTCATATCATGAATTTATTTCGGTTTTCTAATATTTACCTGCTCTCACTCCCTTCCGCCAATATCACAAGCAGTGCTTTAAAATTTTGTATTCAGATGTATTTTTAGCAGATTCCTGAGCAATTTTGGATTTTCCTACACTGTATGGTCTTTTACAGTCTAATAACGTGTGGGAGTTTCTTACAGGTAGCAAAACGCGCGAAAGGCAATCATAAACAAGAATTTTTTTAAACAATTTTCCACGAAAAAAAAAAATTTTAATAGTTTTGACAGGCACATGGTATATTTTTTCGGTTATTTTTTATGCAGTTTTTGGAATAGGTCATAAAAAACAATTTCATTCATAGTGACCATTATTGCGAAAAATAATGTACATAATACATAAGTATGTTTTTCGTTTTTTAATGCAGTTTTTGAAATGGGTTATGAGAAAAACCATTTCATAATAAACATTATTGCGAACATATAATAACAATTCATGCCCTCCAATTTGCCTATCAAGAAATTTTTTTGCAAATGTGATTTTTGTCTCTACTTCAATCAATTCTAGGTATTTTTCAATCCTTTTACAGCTAATTTATGCTTCAATATGCTGCTTACAGTTAAACAAATAACGTGAGTGTGTATCACTTGTTACACATTGAATATGACAGGTAAAAAAGAATTTCACAGAATGTATTAATTTTATATCATTTTGCAGTAATTTATCTATTTTTCGGTAAATACAAATATGTATGTACATACTTGTGCTATACGATTTATTTTAAATCTAATAAGGACGGATTTTGAAACCAATAATTATGCAATTTTAATTCCAAATTTCTTGTGTACATATATATTTTCTTGGTTGGCTCAATATTTCCTACAGCTCGCGTTCAAACAATATTGACACATATTTCACATTTTTAATAACCGCACAGAAATTGGCAATACTGACGCGCACTATTTTTCTCACTTGTACAATCTCATTTGCTTTGCTAACTTGAGGTCTATACGTAACAGCCCTCTAGTCAGCCTAGAACAAAGATGCCCATTAGTGGCTGATATCAGCAAATTAAACTCACACGTATAATTACCCTCTTTTGTTTGATCGTCAATCAACCAATAGGAAATCAGCATGTTGAGTGGGAGAGACAAACTGCACTTGCAGAACTTCTGTGTCTTATTTTACATTTTAATCGTCATCGAGACTGCTGTCAGTGAACACATAAATTGAATTATTGCGATATATTAATTATGTCAGCCGAAAAGTATTTTATGTTCCAAAATGCTTTTGATGACATGTAATGTCTTATTTGTCATAAGACATTTAAAAAAACTAAGAAATATAATTTTAAAAAACATTTTGAAGATGTTCACAAAGTCATGAATTATTTGCAGGGGGAAGAAAAACAATGTATAAGAAAATTTTTATTGAAAAGTTGAAGGAATGGGTAAATCAATCTAAAGAAAATGATGAAGATATGGTGGAGGAGAATTTAAAAATGGGTTTATCTAACTTAATAAGTTTAGATATTGTAAAAAAGGGAAAGCCATTTTCAGATGGGCCATTTTTCAAAAATATATTGAGTAAAGTTTTTGGAAAAATTCATTATAAAACTAATTTTATTGAAAAATTACCTTTGTCCCGCAATAGTATAACCCGGCGTTGTCTTATTTGGGTGCTATTGTGGAATCGGCATTAAGGGAAAAATTAAAAAATTGCGAATTGTTTCATTCTGTTTTGATGAGAGCACCGATATTATTGACCTTTGTTAACTTGCAATCTGCATTCGATGCGTTGATTCAGATTACAATGTTTTCGAGTTGAAACATTTTATGGCAATGTATTATTGTTCGATGTCGTCAACGAAAAACTTCTTTCCATTGTTGATTCCAACAAATTAGCCGGAGTTTGTACGAATGGTACGAACACTATGACAGGCAAACGTGATGGATTTGTAGGCCAGATGAAAAAAATGAAATTGAGGTTCATACCTTGCATTGTATAATACACCAGGCTGCTCTTGCTTCTAAATTTATATCCGAGCATCCGGTCATGAAGGCTACTGAGCGGATAATTAATAGGATAATATCTGAAACAATATTCGCCGAATTCGAATACGAATATTCAATCTAAATAGTTAGTACCACTTAATATTTCAAATTTAATTGAAAAAAAATCTACCTTTTGCGTCAATAACAATAAATTGAGAAAAACTATCACAATACTATAGGTATTTCACATTATTATGATTAGGGATGTACGATACGCCGTTTTGCCTATCCGATACCGATATTTAAAAATAATTATTATTATACCAAATTACAGTTTCAGATTACTAATATTTAAAATTAATATTTTTTATTTAATATTAACCCATTACTATTATTAACCCAGTATAAAATTTTAAAGTAATTTTTAAGGAACTACATTTTCATTGCTGCCAAAGAATCTATGTTAAAAATATGCAGATAATTAGTAGAAAAGCAAGTAAAAATGTTTAATTCCTTTATAATTTTAAAAAATACTCGCAATGCTTTTTAAAAAATCGATTTTTAAAAGACATTTATAAACTAATATTATTCCAAATAACTTAATAGCTTAATTACACGCTGTTACAAAATGGCATATTCTTTTTACTCGTAGAAAAACGACTTAGTAAGGCTTGTAGGTCTAGTGGAGTAGCTCATTTAGCAATTTCAAAAATTGCAATACACCCTCAAAATCGGAAGTTATCGATAAAAAAACATTTTTTGGAACTTCACGGACAAAAACAATTTTCACTGCGTTTCTGCACCGATTTTCAATGTTTATACAGTGTCGAATAGAGGAGGACTTAAGCTTTCCGTGCATATTTAAAAGATTTTGTTTTGACTTATATTTCATGGAAATATCGTCAAAAGAAAAATTTTATTTTTTTCTTTATTCCGATTTTTTTTTAAATTTTGCGTTTATTATTTTTTGCTACAATTTGCTTGAAACCCTACCCATTATTATATTTTCATATAAAGCGTATTTTATAGCAATTACAATAAGTCTTGTGTCTTTTTTTACTGGGAATAAGATATAAAAAACAACGAATTGAATTTGAATTCATGGTAAAATTAACAAAAATCAAGTTATTTTTTTTACAAAATAACAGTGCAAAATATTACTTTTTAAAATTGATATTAATAAGATGTAAAAAATAATGAAATGAATTTAGTTCATGGTAAAATTAACAAAAAATAAATAATTTGTTAAAAAAAAACTTTAAAAAATTTTAAAAGTATCGTCGCCTCGACAGTAAAATATCGCCGATACCGATGTATCGGAAAATCTGAAGTATCGCCGATGTATCGGTATCGGAATCGCTTACTTCCCTAATTATGATATGCCGATGAAGGAATTTGAAATTATAAGCTTAGCACCTGAATGCCACTTTTTTAAAGTTTTGGTGGAAAGTAAAGAAGGAAAAATACGAGTTTCTTTTACCTACACCAAGGCAATATTTAGTGACACCAGCGGGGAGTGTTCCGAGCGAGCGAATGTTTAGTAGTGCGGAGCTTATTTACACACCGCGCAATAGGCTTGATGAAGAAAAGACTTCAAAACTTTTATTTTTGAAGTTAAACATTCCTCTACTGAACTTTGAGTATTACTTTAACATGATTAATAAATTAATTTAACAGGACTTTACTTTTTAAATACCATGTCGTTGTGAAATATATTTGTTTCTTTTTTCTTTACTAAAAAAAGATTATTGTTTTGTGTTATAGACTAATTTTTTTAGTAAAAATTAATATTTTTTGTTTAATTTTCAGTATTTTTTATGTATTATTTTTTGGAACGTATTCACAAAATATTCGTGAAATATTCGCTTGAATTTGGCGAATACGAATATTATGAAAGAGGCGAATATTCGGCGATTCTAATACGAATACGAATATTCGTGACATCACTAGAGCATATAGAGAACAAACTGAAAGCTCTCCATAACAATGCTCTCAAAGTTGGTTTGCGAATAAACAATGTGAATTAATTTTATCAGGTGGTGTTGATTCTAAAACAACTACAACATTACAATAACATTTGACATCTCAGCCCCTATGTCAACGTATACAAATTTTTACAGCTGTGCTTATGATATCACCTGTATAAATCCACCTTGCGAATAAACATGCGGAAAAAAAACTAATGAGAATAAATACCACCAATACCACCTGTCTAACTCTCAACAATAACACCATAGAAGATGTACAATCTTTCTGTTACCTAGGCTGCATAATCACAACGAACAGCGGTGCAAGCGAAGGCGTTTCTGCGCGAATCAACAAGGCCCGTCATGCCATGAATTGTTTAAATAAAGTATGGGTATCATCCGAGATATCAACACAATTGAAGGGCAAAGTATTTAACACATGTGTGAAACCAATACTCCTATTCGGATGTGAAACTTGGGGTCTATCCAAGAACGACGTACGACGACTGCAAGTCTTCACTAACCGTTGCTTACGAAGGATTATTTGATGTTTTTGGCCCAACACAATAACTAACGCTGAGCTGCTCCGAAGCACGAACCAACAACCAATCCAGTACGACATCCTGAAAAGGAAATTTGGATTGGACTGAGATCCGATAACGAGGTAGCCAAGGCAGGGCTGCAGTACAACCCGCAAGGTTATCGGCGCCGTGTACGTCCAAAAACAACTTGCCGCATCGCAACCATCCGTGAGCTGACTACTGCAGGGTTTTCATGGAACTAGGCAATAAGAACAGCCCACAACATAGTCCGTTGGAAGTCACTAATTGAGACCGTTTGCTCCCAGCTGGAGAATAGCGGAACATTATCATAAAAGATAAGTATACAAACAAACATATATCTTTTAGATCTTATTAAGGAATATAATACAGCAAAAAAGTTTTGAAATCTGATAAGAAATAAAAAAGTGGCAAGCAGCAAAAACTTGTACATGGCCGAAGTGCCCTACTTTGGGACTTCATAGCTCCGCTCCAGAGCAAGTAAGAGAGGTGCTATTTAAAACACAAATAGGAATTCTCCTCTGCTATGTCCGTATGAAATTTCATTTGGATGGAACTCAAATATTTTGAGTCTGTCCCACTGTACAGTGTGGAGTATTCATTGACGACAACTTTAGTGGCGTGCTACCAACGTTGTCATCAACGACTTTTGTGCCCTTTGTTCGAAAATATCTTCAATATTTAGTTGTCTTGGACTTTCGTCAATTCGTCGTCGGTAATAGAAACTTGTTTCGCACATTCATCGATGATGTTTCGAAGACTTGGACTACGGGGTATGTATGTGAATGTATAGTCTGATTGGTATGTGTAGATTTTGGGCTTCAATTTGTAGCGATGGCTGTGTGCAGAATTATGTTTTCTGCCTTGTGTTTTTTGTATAGTAGTGTACAATTTCGCGTCAACATTTCCATTAACAGCAGAAATGTTTATTATGGGTGTTGTTTCAGCTGTTGTGAACAATCTTTCTGTTCTTTTACGCCAAGTCACAAAAAATGCTGGCTATTTTCTAATGTTCTTTCTTGCATACATTAGAAAACACGATTTATACTATACTATATTGTGGCAGTATTTGGGCCACCATAGGAAATTGCGTGCTGTCATCGTCTGTAAATGTAGTTTCCTTTTTTTATCGTTTCTTCTCATTTCCTTTTATACCTCTGACTTATAAATGCATGTACGAGCGTATGCATATGTGCATACATGTGTGAAATAGTGCAATGTGTTGCATAGTTGCTGGTTGAACATTGACAATAAATGAATAACATTTGGCATTCAAGATTTTAAGACTATTGGGTATTGCAAAAATATAAATAATTCTTTAAAACCTAACGCCATTGAATAGCAATTGTTATTCCTTTTCTACTTGAAAATAATTAGTAAAACTTAATATAACATTTGCAAATTTAGATTGCTTGATATTATAGAATGAGTGGAAACATTTTCAAAGCCTATTTGAAACTTTCTTATTAACTAGTGGTAGGAGCGGTTCGGCCCGCACGTATCCGGGCATTTCTTACAATCCCTCAAAATCCTCTCCAAGCGTATGTAAGCCTCGCGTAGAATAGTGCCAAGGAAGTCTTAGTGGTATTTTTAATATTTTAGTTTGGTCTATTTGCAGTTTTTCGATGTGACATGCTGCCATTTCCGCCCATATAGGCGAGCAATAGTATATAATTAGTTGGAATATTGCTTTGTAAATCAGCAATTTATTATGGGTATTAAGATCTGACTTTCTGTTTATAAGGGGGTACATCATTCTCGTTACCTTTTTTATTTTATCTATAACGTATGGAACATGTTCTTTGAATTTTAATTATGCAATTTAATTTTTCAATTAAATTATTTATATTTGAGAAATGAATTTTTTAAATCGTGCCATAATTGAAAAAGGCAACAAAGTCAAATTCTTGATTTGTATAAAGGTTGAACTTAACACTATGATATTTTCGATATCAACCTCAATCTCATCATCAAAGTTCTTCTCATAGCTTTAAGCCATTACGGCTGCAAAGTGAAGTAAACAAACGAAAAACTGTGACAGTGTTGCCAGAAAAGTTATCTGGAAGAATGCCAAATTGGCAAAAGCAAAATGCTAAAACGTGTGAATTATAAAAACATTTTATAATTCACACGGACTATGTATGTCGAATTAGTAACTATGACAAATTGCCATAGAATAAATAAAAGTTTAAATCCCTAAGAAACAATTGGACCAACGGACTCTAGTTTATTATTCTATTGCCAAAGTGCAATAGCACTACCGCGCAGGTCTTCTACAAGTGTCCCTTTTATCGATTTATTATTTTAAATTCTGAATTTTCTATAGCGGCTTCCCTTAGTAACAATTGGACACACCGACTCTACATTTTCTATGCATCTGTCAGATTCCACAATTGGGACAACCGATCCTAGTTTATTATTGTACTGCCCAAACACTATCTATGAGTGTATAGCACTACCACGCAGGTCTTCTAGAAGTGTCCCTTTTATCAATTTATTATTTTAAATTGGAAATTTTCTATGGCTCTTTAAAATTACACCCCCAATAGCGCCTTCCTTGAGAAACAATTGGACACACCGACTCTACATTTTCTATGCCTCTGTCAGATTCCACCACCTATACCTCCTTCCCTGAGAAACAATTGGACCAACCGACTATAGTTTATTATTGTATTGCCCAAGTGTTTTCTATGAGTGTATAGCACAACGGCGAAGGTTTTCTACAAGTGTCCCTTTTATCGATTTATTATTTTAAATTGCGAATTTTCTATAGCGGCTTACCTGAGAAACAATCGGACACACCGACTCTACATTTTCTATGCCTCTGTCAGATTCCACCCCCTATACCTCCTTCCCTGAGAAACAATTGGACTAACCGACTCTATTTTATAATTGTATTGCCCAAGTGCTTTCTATGAGTATATAACACTACCGCGCAGGTCTTCTAGAAGTGTCCCTTTTATCGATTTACTATTTTAAATTGCCAATTTTCTACGGCTCTTTAAGATTCCACCCTCTATAGCGCCTTCCCTGAAAAACAATTGGGCACACCGACTTTACATTTTCTATGCCTCTGTCAGATACCACCGCCTATACCTGCTTCCCTGGGAAACAATTGCACCAACCTACTCTTGTTTATTATTGTATTGCCCAAGTGCTTTATATGAGTGTATATCACTACCGCGCGGATTTTCTTGAAATATCCGTTTTATCGATTTATTATTTTAAATTGCGAGTTCTCTATGTCTCTTTAAGATTCCAAGCCCTAAAGCGGCTTACCTGAGAAATAATTGGACACGCCGACACTACATTTTCTACGCCTCTGTCAGATTCCCTGAGGAACAATTGGACCAACGGACTCTAGTTTATTATTCTACTACCCAAGTGCTTTCTATGAGTGTATAGCACTACCGGGCAGGTTTTCTTTAAAATAACACATTGATAAAAGGGACACTTCTAGAAGACCTGCGCGTTAGTGATATACACTCATAGAAAGCACTTGCGCAAGAATATGCTCATATATTCTTATGGGAAATAATCAAATTAAATATTCTCTTTGTAATTATAAAATAAAAAGTTATTCGATAAAAACCCAATTACAAATTTAGTTTTTTTGGAACGTAAGTTCCTTAGGGCGCGCCATGCACATCAATGCTTTGAATAACAAGAATCAATGCTTGGGGGGTAAAACAAAAATTTTTTGAAAATGAAAAAATACTGGCGAATACTGGTTAGAAAAATACTGGCATAAAAAATACTGCATACTTTTAGGATTTTTTAGATTTTCATTTGTGACTTGGATAAGTGGTTCGTTGCAGCGATAGCTGAAGCTGTTTCAGCTAACTAATATTTATCTATATATCTATATAATTAATAGGCAAACCTATTTCTTGTGAAGTATTTGCTGGTCACATGATACAGCCGATTTTTATAAAACTTATACCATTTTAAACATATTCATTCACAGATGTGTACAATTCATATATTGCTAAAATCGGTATAGTATTTTTGGAGCTATAAGCATTTAAAATTGCTACTAATACATGCACATGTATTACTCATGCATATACATGAACAAGAGAAATAAAACACAACAAAAATAAAACTTGTATGTGTTGTTGTCCAATTGGTTTTGCAAAGAAGGTAACAACAATAAGACATTTGTTTTTATGTTTTGATGTGGGAGAATTTTAGGAACAAAAGGGAAGAGAGGTCAATAAAATGATTTCAATCATTGCAAGGTGTTTTGTTTTTATATTTGACCACTCTTTTTATGGTTCCGTAAACTAAAAATTAAAAGCAACCCTATTGTTTGCGCTACGCTGTCCATCTGTTTGTCTGTCACGGGCTTCTGTCTGAAGAACCGTAAAATGCTCAGACCTGAAATTTTCACAGAATATGTGTACCTTTGGCCGTGACAACAACTACTAAAAGCTCATGAAAGTTAAAAAAATAAGAGTGTTCTAAAGCGAGCAACGAAAAGCGTTAAAATCGCAATTTAATATATAGACAGTGTACATATTCAGAGTGAGTGTATTATTATACAAAATACACCAATAAGTACTGAAATTTAAACAATATAAAACTTAAAGGGTATTCTATAAGGTGATGTAATTCTACCGATGTAATTATGTCAATAAGCTGCATCTTGGAAACAGTAAGAGGCAAAGTCTTGAAATTTTTACAGTTAGTTGCTAAACAATTGAAAATTTAAGGGTATTCTGATAAGTAAGTAAAGTGATATTGAAATTAAGAGGCATTCTATGAACCGCAATAAATAGACAATTGAAACAAACAAAATTAATAATTAAAGGATATCCCTTCAAGTAATGAAATGAACAAGTCGAAAAGCAAATCGCCAAAAAATCGCTTGAACGAAAAAAACACCAAAACAAAAAAAACTCACAAACTAAAAAAATCACCAAGCAACAAAAAACAGCACAAACTAAAAAAATCGCCAAAAACTAAAAGATCGCGAAAAAACTTAGACGAGTAAATAATACCAAAACTAAAAAAGTAGACAACATTAAAAAAAATCGAGAGCATTAAAAAAGCGCTAAGACAAAAAAAAGCACAAAAAAATCGCCAAATTCAAAAAAACTTCAAAACGAAATAAGATCGCCAAAACAAAGTAATCGCCAAAAATTAAAAAATCGTAAAAACTAAAAAGATCGCTAAGACAAAAGAGTATCTCAACGAAAAAAACACCAAAACTAAAAAAAGTAGACAGCATTAGCAAATTCGCTAGAAAGATCACCAAACAAAACAGCATCTCACCGAAAAAAAACAAAACTAAAAAAGGATATAGCATTAAAAAATCGTTAGAATGTAAAAAAGCGCTGAAACAAAAACAGCACAAAAATAAAAAAACCGTCATAACTAAAAAATCACAAATATTAAAAAAATCTAAGAACGGAAAAAATAATAAGTAAAAAATCGCCAAAAATTAAAAAAACCGGCAAACAAAAAAAAAGACCAAAACGAAGAAGCGATTAAACAAAAAAAGGCATAAAAAGTCGTCAAATTAAAAAAAGCCAAAACCAAAAAATTACAAAAATGCGCTTAAACGAAAAAAGCATCAAAACGAAAAAAATATAAAACTAAAGTCACTTACTATAAAAAAATCGCCAAAACGAAAAAAAAAATCGCAAAAACAAAAAATAAATCGGCAAAAAAGATAAACATTTTTTAAAGCGAAAAAAGCAAAAACAAAAAAAATCAAAACGAAAAAATCCCCAAAAAACAAAATCGCCAAAAAGGAAAAAGATTAGTTGTGAATATGTTATTCGAACGGAAACGTTCATGTGCGAGTCAAAGTGGCACTTTACTGAATTTACTTAATTTCAGTGTATTAAAGTTACTATATATCATTAACTAAATATACATAGTTGCATTATATATTGTGTGGCTATTTTTAAAGAGATTTTCATGACGTTGAATTACTTTATGTGAACCTTAATTTTTTTAACAAACACAACCCGCGAAGCGATTAGCTTGTCTGTGGAAAACAACCAGGGTCTATGGCGGAATCGAACCCACGACCTCAGGACTGACAGGCTAGCAGTTACGATAACACACAATAAAAATATAATATAATACACACATATCTACATACGTATATACATACATATGTACATATACATTGTCATGCATACACTTTTAAACAGACAATATTCTTAATAATTAAAAGTGCACACTACACAGTTTAAAATAACCCAAAATAATTTACTTTAAAATTCTTAATAGTTAAAATTACAAACTACACAGTTTTACTTACACATGCCACACCAACCGGAAAACAAAATTCCCACTAATTTTGTTTTCTTTGTTTTATTTATTTTCCTTTATTAAGCATTTTTAGTTCTCAACAGTTTAAGTTATAAGTATAAGAATTTACAAAATAAAGTTCAGTTCTGATAAAGTATTACTTAGTGATAATTCAGTGCTCAATAAAATGTTATAAAACCAAACATAACTTGTGTTTTTTTGACAATAATACGAACCCAAACTTAATTGCTAGCATCGCTATTACTCAGCCACAGAGGCACCCCAATGAAATTATTTATATCTAGAATACGGACGACTGTGTCGTTCGTTGGCCACACTAGTATAAATAAAAGAGTAACGTTATTGAGTGACTGACTGACAGATTCATCATCGCCCAGCCCTAACCGCTAAAGCTAAAAAGTTGAAATTTCGTATGTATAGATCAGGATGTATAGATCCACTAAGACGGGGTTTTGGGAAATTCAAACGCTAAGGGGGTAAAAACGGGTAAATTCGGTAACCTTATATCTCCGGATCTAACTAAGCTAGACATAAAATTCCAAAAACAGCATAATGAGATCAAAAAATAAGCGGACGGGTGTTTGGTACTTTTTTGAAATTTTTACATTTAGGGGCCGAAAAAGGGTAAAAATTAGGGATGTAACCGATTCCGATACCGATATATCGGCGATACTTCAGATTTTCCGATACATCGGTATCGGCGATATTTTACTGTCGATACGACGATACTTTTAAAATATTATTTCAGAGTTTTTTTAACAAATTATTTATTTTTTGTTCATTTTAAATTTCATTTCGTTATTTTTTAAATCTTATTAATATCAATTTTAAAAATTAATAATATTTTGCGCTGTTATTTTGTAAAAAAATTTTTTTTGTTTTTTGTTCATTTTGCCATGAATTTAAATTCAATTCGTTGTTTTTTAAATCTTATTCCCAGCAAACAAAAAAGACACAAGACTTATTGTAATTGCTATAAAATACGCTTTATATGAAAATATAAAAATGGGTAGGTTTTCAAGCAAATTGTTGCAAAAAAATACGCAAAATTTAAAAAAATCGGAATAAAGTAAATAAATTTAATTTTTCTTTTGACGATATTTACATGAAATATAAGTCAAAAAAATCTTTTAAATATACAAGGAAAGCTTAAGTCCTCCTCTATTTGACACTGCTGAAAAATTGAAAACAACGCAGTGAAAATTGTTTTTGTCCGTGAAGTCCCAAAAAATCGTTTTTTTATCGATAACTTCCGATTTTAAGGGTGTATTGCAATTTTTAAAATGGCAAAATTATCTACTCAACTAGACCTTCAAGCCTCACTCAGTCGTGTTTCACGAGTAAAAAACATGCCATTTTGTAACACCGTGTAATTAAGCTATTCTGGTATGTGATGGAAATCGATCGATGTCAAATCGAGTCGATTTCGGAAAAAAAAATTCCTGAAAATAACTTGTTGATGTTTTTATTGTTTTCGTGGCTTAGAATATTTTATTTGATCCTAAATTCGAGTTCACTGTGTCGTGCGATTTACTTAAGACATATTTCACTATTATTAGTTTTATGAAATCGATCGATTTCCATCACATACCAGATTAAGTTATTTAGAAGAATATTAGTTTATAAATGTCTTTTAAAAAATCGATTTTTTAAAAAGCGTGGCGAGTATATTTTAAGATTATAAAGGAATTACAAATTTTTACTTGCTATTCTACTAATTATCTGCATATTTTTAATATAGATTCTTTGGAAGCAATGAAAATGTAGTTCCTTAAAAATTACTTCCAATTTTTTATACTGGATTAATATTAATTTAAAATATTAATAATCTCTTACACTGTAATTTTGTATAATAAAAAAATTGCCCTTCTTGAGTTTTGTTAATCTAAACTTGAACTCAATTTCAATATTCGTATCGGTATCGGAATCGGTATCGGCGATATTTATTTTTAAATATCGATATCGGTATCGGATCGGCAAAACGACGTATCGTTACTTCCCTAGTAAAAATATAATGTTGGTACTTTTTTTGTTAACCGTTTATCTCCTAAAGTAATGAAGATAGAAATTAAATTTAAAATACATTCTTCTATCCTTACAAAGCCCTCAAACATGTTTTGGTACTTTTGTGTAATTCGAATATATAAAGGGTAAAATTGGTAGCTCTTTTTGGAACTTTTTTCAATACAACTATTTTTTATGCAAATTGATACACATAGTGAATGAATATGTTTGTATATTTTCACTAAGAAAGCATTTTTAAAAATTTTAATTCTAAGGGGATTAAAACGGGTAAAATCGGTAACCTTATATCTTCGAATCTAAGTAAGGTAGACATAAAATTGTAAGAGCATCATAATAAGATAGCAAAATGAGCGGACAGGTGTCTGAAACTTTTTTAAAATCTGTACATTTAGGGGCCGAAAAAGGGTGAAAATATAATTTTGGTACTTTTTTTGTTAACAGTTTATCTCCTAAAGTAATAAAGATAGAAACTAAACTTGAAATTCATTTGTATATATGCTCTAAGAACGAATTTTTGAAAACTTAAATTCTAAAGGGATTAAAAGGGATAAAAACGGGTAAGTTCGGTTGGATAGGTGTTTTGTACCTTTTTTGAAATTTGTACATTTAGGGGCCGAAAAAGGGTACAAAAATATAATTTTAGTACTTTTTTTGTTAACCGTTTATAAAGGTACTTTTTCGAAAACCTACTTTTTTGAAAATGTAGTTTTTAGAAATGGTACTTTTTGAAAAATGTTTTTTGGAAAGGGTACTTTTTGAAAACTTACTTTTTGGAAAAGGATCTTTTTAGGGCTTTGTACACCAAAAGTGTAAATTAATATTATTTTTTTCGATACGCTGTCCGTCAGTTCGTCTGTCTTTCTGTCTGTCGGAGGCTGTTTTCTCGAGAGCCGTAAGAACTACGGGCTAAAGATTAAAGGGTGTTCTAAAGCGAGCAACGGAACATGTTGAAATACTAATGTAATATACAGACACTTTTATATAGAATCTCGAAATTTTCAAAGTTAGTCTCAATTGGTGTAGTCTATAGAATATTTAACACAAAAAAATTAAAGGGAGTTCTGAAAGTTAATGTAATTTTGACTATGTAGTTTTAACAGTTTGCTGTATCTTGGAAACCGTAAGAGGCAAACTCTTGAAATTTTAAAAAACTCTAAAACTAAAAAATTCCAGAATTAAAAAAGTCAAAACGAAAAATCGCCAAAATGAAAAAATCGCTAAAACGCAAAAATTAGCCAAAAAAAACTAACCAATTTTATGGTTATTTTTAAATGAGTTAATTAATTTTTCAACGTCAGGAGGACCGTGAATGTACACAATCTAAGGAACCCAGACACACACGCCGCCTATAGATCAGCCTTAAATTCGTTTTTTAATGCTACGCATGAGAATAACTCTGTCAACTGGACGAACGCGAGTTAAGCTGTTATGAAACCTGCCATAGATATTCTTGGATATAAAGAACACCACAGGAAAGAATTGATCTCCAAGGCGACGTGGGATACAATCAAACTACGAAAACTGGCAAAAGCCGATCTCAACAAGGCAAAAACCCGTAGCTCCAAGCTTACTTAGTTAGTTAGTTTTATTTGAGCCTTTTTTACAAACAGTATGATTTAAATTACAATACAATGAAGTAAGAGAACTTAGGACTATAATGTATTATCCTAATTACAAAATAATGATACAGTAACAAACTTAATTTAATAAAGAAAGTAAATTACATTTTGTAAAACGAAGTAAGTTTAATATGCTCTTGCTCCCGGAGCTAACATGATTAAAGAGAGTGTTTCTCTATAATTTACTTAAAACTAATTCAAAACTTAATTAAAACTAGTTCTTAAAAAATACAAAAAAAAACAACGAAATTAAAATCAAAACCATTCAACAAATAGGCCTAACCCCTGTGAGTGCCTGAAGTACTCTTTAAATAAAAAGGAGGGCGCAAACAAATATTTAAATTAAAATTTGGAGAATTCTCATTAATGAGACCAACTGGCGACAAGTAATTTGTGTTAGACCAGACTAGAGTCTTTTTATAAATTTTTTTAAAATATCACAAGCGTACAGACCAACGGGAGTAACTTTTGATTGATTATAAATATAAAGGTTAGAATATCGTTTACAAGTTGATTGGAAATTTTTTCCTATGCAACATCTTAATACCTTTCTTTCAAAAATTTCCATTTCTTTTATAAAAGAAGGTGAAACATTAAACCAAATAGGAAAAGCATAAAAAATATTGGCCTTAAGCTAGTCTTGTATAGTAATAATTTAGTTCTACATGGCAAATTTTTGTTATACAAAATTTTTTAAAAACATCCCATAATTTTGTACGCCTTATTCAATACAATTCTTCCATGTTCATGAAATTTTAAAAGTTTATTAAAAGTGATACCTAAATACTTAATTCTATCACTAAACGCAATTTCAATATTATTGATAAATAATCTAAGAGCTTTGCTTTCTGGAACAACAAAATTTCTGCACTTTCCTGAAGCATTTCGAACGCAGATTGCTTCACATTTAGAAGCATTGATTTTAATACCCCATTTATCATAAAACTCTTTAACCTCCCACAAATGGTCAGAAACCTGCCTAAGAGGTGTCAAGGGTGATTCACTATGTGAGTAAAGAAGTGAGTCATCGGCGTAAAGTAAACCTAAAGAATTGTTCCTCATATAAGGAAAATCAAAAATAAATATATTATATAAATGAGGAGCTAAAATTGAACCTTGAGGTACAAAAACGCCTTCGAAGATTACAAACAATGTCGCTCTGAAACTTGAACAATGCATCAATAGTTGAATGATTGCTCTTAAATCAAAATTGAAGATTATGAATATATTCTCCATTTATTGCTATATCTAACTTTTTACGAATAATTTTTTCGAAAAGTTTTCCAATGTTTGAAAGCAACGATATCGGACGTGAATTGTGTATATCGTTTGGTTTTTTCTGAATAGGAATGATTTTTGAAATCTTCCATTCAGATGGGAAGTAGCAATTATTTAGACAGTTATTAAAAATAATTGTCAAGTACTGAAAGGCTTTCATTGGTAGTTTTCTTATTATAAAATTTGAAACATTATCTAACTGCCTATTTCACAATGTCGAAAGAATTCTTTCTTTCTTACAATTACATTTGAAATAAAAACAACATTTTAAAATTTGTTTTTGTTTTAAATGTATTTATACGAAAGAAAGAACTCTGTCGACATTGTGAAATAGGCAGTAAGCCAGAGGATTTCTTATTTTTAATATTTTTCGAGAAACCTACTAATTCTTCTAAAGTCACAAGTTCTGAAATATTTGTATTATTAACAGCTGTTGAATCTGCATTGAATGAATATCTAAAGTCGGCTGTACTATAAATCACGTTGTTAACCGAATCATCGATTTGGGAGGTATAACCGCTTGGTATAGAACCTCTATAAATTTCCGAGAAGTGTTCTTTTAGTTTTCCTAGTCCAAGTTCAACATCCTCTATAATTTCATTATCAATAGAAATACCATTTAATTTTCTGTTCTTCTTGTAACCTAAAATTTTATAAATTTGTCTATGCGCTCTTGGTCCAGGCTTAATATTCTCCATCCTCCTATTAAAAATTGCAGACTGTTCTAATTCTACTTGTTTTTTAATCATAATTCCTAAAAGTTGTATTTGCTTAGACAAAATCTTATAATCTGGGTCACTACGGTTCAAAGTTCGGTGATAAATTCTCTTTAGATCCTTTTGCCAATTATATTTAATCCTAAAAAGTCTTTTTATGTACTCTGGCACCAAGTATTTCCTTCGATTCATACATACTTCCTCAGAATGAATGTTAGTAAGGTTATTTAATGTTAGTGAAAAATAATTTACATGATCATCAATCTCTGGAATGGAAAGATTTCTATTCGAAGACGGAAAATGATTTAAAAAATTATTTCTAATGTCATTTTGGAAATTATTCCAATTGGTATTTTTAAAAGAAATGAAGTTTGTTGGTGGAACCAATAAAATTCCGAAATTTTCAAGATGAATATGAAGTTTTAGAGGATAGTGATCTGAAAAAGATGGTAAACTAGATATTCTAAAATTGAAATTTGTATTACTTATACAGTTTGGGCTTATAAGAAAGTGGTCCAGAAAGGATGACCCATTCGGATATGATGGAAGACTGTCACAAATATGAACAAAATCTACTGGATTGTTTTCCAAAAAGGTAAAGAAATATTACCATTAGCCCATATTCAGCCAAGAAAATTCAAATGCAAGCTTCTTTATAAAATCTACTCTTTTTATAGTAATTTGGGTCTTCCGAATCCAAATCCGTTGTCGGTTTGGCGCTATCTTATCCATGAGTCCCAGAAATAGGTGTTCGCAAGTGCGAACACTGGCTTCAATTTGACATGAATTTCCCATATGAAAAATTTATTTGTATATAAAAAATGTTCATAAATATGTTAGAAATAAAAATAATAATTAATGAGATATATTTCAAAATATATTTATTAGCATATTAATATAATTTTAAATGAAATTTATTTGCTGATGGTTAAGCATTACCTATATGCATTTCATTGGTGCTTTACCAAATCGTTAGTAAATAAATTTCGTTTAAAATTAAATTATGACAATATGTCAAATAATAAATTTCTTAAGATATTAATATAATACTAAAATTTATTTTAAATGAAATTTTTCAAAGCATTGTGGATGCAAATGTACATTGCATTTTTGGCACATCCACTGATTGGCTTGCCACACCCTTTAAGTTGGCACCTTCGAGGTTTTCCCTGTGGCTGCACTATTGGAATATGTTCTCCTACTATACGTGGCAATTGGTAAGTAATGCTTCTGTCGGATCTTTCTTGAGCGGATTCAGCATCTGACTGCGAACTTAATAACAAAGCTTTGCTGACGCTCACTCTGAAATCTTTTTGAGATAGCATATTCTTTTTTCCGCTTTTTCCAAAAAGCAATGTAGTTTCCATGCATTAGTGACTGATGAACTAAGAACAGAAATAAATAAATGAAACAAATGAAATAAATGAAACAGCATTGTCGTGAAGGTCTACTCCCCCCATGCCAGTGTTGTATGAGATGAGAAGCAATGGTTGTGGCACATTCTCATATTTTTTAAAATCCTTTTTCCATTGCTTTACACTGCGCATCGGTTCAATTTGTTCGAAGTTGGTGAGAACCGTAACCTCTTTATTGTCTGCCCAACGACAAACCAATACCGAATTTGTTCTGTCAAATTGATAATCACTTTCTCCTCGCTTCAGCTGCTTTCCCGTCCGTAGGGGGGCTTTTGCAATACGATTTGGACGAACGGTTCCCGTGGCACAAAACCTTTTTTCACTTAAAAGGCACATCAAATAATATGATGTAAAAAAGTGGTCGAAATATATTTGATATAGAACAGGATTTTCTACACATTCCAACAGTCTTAAGACCACGTCTGTCACTCGAACCAGAATATGGTATACAATTAAACAAATAACCGCCAGAAGAACACAAACACCAAATTTTGTACACTGAACCAAAAAGGTACATAAAAACAAGGAAAAAATTCGTTGATTCAACGAATTTATTCCTTATTTTTCACCTAAGGAACATGTTCATTGAACTCAACGTATGCCAATCCTTGACTTGTTGAATTCAACGCCCCAGTTCGTTGAAGTTAAGAATCCATACGTTGAAACCTTACGTAAATTCATTAAACATATATATTGAATGGAATAAACTTATTACTTGACCCAACGTATTTATACTTTGAATTTAATGAAATAGTTCCTTGAATTTAAGAAACTTGTTCCTTGACCCAATGAATGCATTCATTGATTTTTATGAATATATTCCTTGACCCAACGTATACATACTTTGAATTTAATGAAATAGTTCCTTGAATTTAAGAAACCTATTCCTTAACCCAATGAACCTATTTATTGAATTTTATGAATTTGTTCCTTGACCCAATGCACCTATACATTCAAAATTTCACTTTAAATAAATATAATAATAGGCAAGTTCGTATTAAATTAAGTATTTTATTTAAAAAATTTATATAATAATTTACTTATATATCTATATATATATATATATATATATATATATATATATATATATATATATATATATATATATATATATATATATATATATATATATATATATATATATATATATATATATATATATATATATATATATATATATATATATATATATATATATATATATATATATATATATATATATATATATATATATATATATATATATATATATATATATATATATATATATATATATATATATATATATATATATATATATGTATGTTTATATATGTATATGTTTGTACATAAAAAATTTGGTTGTAATATTACAGTCTACAAAATAATTATTGCCTTATGCATAAAAATTATTAAGGCTTAATATGAAAATCCGTTTTATAAAAAATTTATAAAGCCTTAATAATTATTATAAATTAGAAAGTTAACTTATAATTCATTTATAAATTAATGTTTATTTACAATAAAACAAACTTAAATAAATTTATTTGGTTTCTTTGAGTTGTTCTGTCATTACAGAAACTCTTGAAGGTGTTTTGTTTGTATTTCCAAACCATAAAAATAACACTCAATAAATTGCCAAAATTGAATGCAGGGTGGAGGATACTCTATTAAATAAATGAAAGCATTTAAAACATATATCTAAAGCCCTCAAAAAAGAGATAAACTGGAAAGATATTCCGTCTAAATAAACTAAGAAATTTTCGAATGAGGTAAAGTTCTTAGTTCCAATAGCTAGAATGAAGGGTTGAACGAATACTTCTTTAGACGCTAAGTTATTAACATATTCGGTTACTTCTTGTGTGCTATTCCCAACAAACATAAACGCATCCTGAGAATTTCTCATTGTGTATTTGATAAAGGTTTTTTTGTTGTTATTTTTTGTAACCTTTATTGTAGGTATGAAGTATCCATGAAGACACCACATCAGTTTTACAGCAGCATTGTCTAAAAAAATAAAAAACAAACATAAATTGTAGATAAACAAGTATTGAGTAGTAATAAATTGCATTTACCGTCATTGCACTGCGAGTCATCCAAGTTATTCAATATATCTATCAGAGATTTATCTTTGACGTTGTTCTCTGATAGAAGAAAGTTTTTTATCTTCGCAAATCGTTCCGGCCATTTAAAGAAAACTCCTTCACGTTTCCCAAAAGCAACGCTGAAGTCTTTGTCAATCTAAAATATAGTTATATTGTAATAAAATATTATTCTACAGATGAACCTGGATTATACGGAAGTCAGTTAACCGTCGTTTTGGTCCCGTGCGGCCCGGGTAATCGGACTTCAACTGTATTTCGTTCGACCTTTTTATTAGTTTTTTTATTAAGAATGTTCAAGCTTCAGGTTTAATTCATAAATCTGCAAATAGAAAAAAACTTTATTTTTTTATTTGATTTATGAATTAGACCTTAAGCTTTGATAATCTTAATACAAATATTTATTTTGCAATAAATATTAAAGTATAAAACAGTAAATATTTATATACTCACATATCAGAATCCACTCGGTTTTTTATATTCAGGCCATCTTTTAAAAACATCGGCTAAAGTGGAAGCTTGGTTTATTTCATTAATTCTGAAATTGCTGCATGCTTGCCAAGTACTGTCGAATTCGTCTGCACTCAAATTGTCATATCTGAGGCTTCTAATGTAATCCTCTGCGTTGCTCTCGGAATCTTTAAAATTAACATACATAAATATTTATGTAAAATAATGCTATCGTAAAACTACTATACTTACATAAAACTTGGGAGTTGGAACCAGTAATGTCAGGAGTAGGTGCATCTGGAACTGATTTTCTTTTCGTAGTATGTCTGCTACATTTGGAATTGCAATACTTCATATACATTTTACCTCGCTTAGAAGTACGATAGTACTGTAATTTCTCACTGGGAAAGCGAAGTATTATCTCCTCTTCCAGCTTATAGCTTGTTGACAGCGACATATGCAAAGAATTTTCTTCAAAATAGTGACAAATAATATCAATTAACAATGATCGGTGATGACATAACAAACGAGAATTCTCATTATAGTAATCCATTACTTGTGTTGATCTGGTATTTTCATTTAAAATCTCAGACAATATAACTTCTTGCTGGTTGGTTTCCCTTGGACTTGCTACAGACGTAGAGTTTGATGAGCATTGCGACAAAGTCTTCGCTGGATCAGCACCAAGATCTTGAATACTTATTGAGTGGGACTTACGCCATTCCTTCAAATAATGTTCAAACTGAATCATGTCTCCCATTTTTTGATTTTTAAATAACATCGGTATGTGATGTTTTTCAATAGTTTTTAATACTGCTATCGTGATTTTCTCAGCTATAAATTGAAGAATGTTATGATTATATACATATAGTAATATCGATGCATTGATATAAAAGGCGTATCTTGAATTTTGGATATTTAATAGGGAAAGGAAAAGTGTGAATAAAAACCAAAGCATTTATGTATAAAAATTATAAATATATAAAGGCTTACATTTAAAAAAAAATCCAACAAATGCTCCAAATTCCAACTTTGGAGTAATTCAGCAAGTTCCTGATATTCAGGACTAATAGCAGGGACCTGTGGCGAAAATATATAACTATCTTCTACCAACTCTGCAGATTTTTCATATGGACGAGTTTGAGTACTTGCTGTAACATCACAACTGATAATCAAGTTTTCAGGCAT
Source organism: Panzeria rudis (assembly GCA_956483635.1). Lineage (NCBI taxonomy): Eukaryota > Metazoa > Arthropoda > Insecta > Diptera > Tachinidae > Panzeria > Panzeria rudis. The sequence continues at coordinate 87,112,747 of OY101449.1, read as the reverse complement.
ATTTTTATCACAATTGTTTATTGAGTACGTTTGGCTACTTGGGATTGGTGTAACACCACAACTGATAATTAAATTATTCGGCAGATTTTCGTCACAATTGTTTATAAAAATTGTTTGCTTCTCAAATTCGTTTCACTCCATCTTTTTTTTAAATATTGGCTTTCAAAGTTAAAAAACGAAGTTTTCTGATTTAAGCGGTAGTTTTCAATATTGGTTGTAATTATGTACCTATGATATTTTTAAATAAATATAAAAACTTTATATTTTTCCAGAAGTAGTAAATATTTTGGTTTATATACATATACATATACCGAGCCTTTGGTGCAATAGAAATATAACTAAAAAACTTGATTACAGAAAATGAGTTTAATATTTTGAATTTTCCAACAAGTTTTTTTAGTTATTACTCCATACATACATATATGTATATATGTATGTATGTACATACATATACACATATGTTACAAGTGCGCTTAAGGCATATAGTATTCCTTAATTCGTATCATGTTTTGCCCGTTCGAAGTTTTTATAAGATTTGTTGGGGGTCCTACAAGATCCTTGAAGTTCAAAATTTCAAACTTTCCGCAAACATTAGGATCAATTTGATACGACGTGTAATGAGGCAGGTACTGAACGTCTTTAATTTGTTGCGACAGTAAAACATAGTTTGCATCAAATTTAACAATATTTATAATTTTAAAAATATTGAAGTCCTCGTCAAACTTCGATACATAATACCCGCACGCGTAGGTAACTCCTTTATAAATTGTAATTACTTCTTTATTAGTTACTTACTTTTTGACACTTTTTTAATTAAAAATTTCGTTTTTTAGCTGTACACAAACTTATTTGGCAAACGAAGAATAATAAGTGATTGCTTTGTGTTTATTTTTACTTTTTAGTATGTCTTTTTCACGTTATAAAACAAGGAACTAGTACGTTGAATAGAACCAAGCAAACCAAAAATTCAAGTGGTGGTTCCTTGAATCAAAGTACTCGTTCATTGAATAAAACATAATCTTCTTCTTCATTAAGATAAATTCAACGTACATTACTTAAAATCAATGAACGGGTTCCTTGAATAAAATATCTTCTTCGTCTTCTTGAAGTCAAATTCAACGTACATTACTTAAAATCAATGAATGGTTTCCTTGAATCAAAGTACACTTTCTTAAAATTTGGTAAGGTGTTTTCTTTTATTTAGAAGAATTAAGGTGTTCCTTAAATTGAACGTATTATACGTTAAATCAAAAAACTAGTTCGTTGTTAAATTCAACGAATAATATCAAAGAATGGTTTCAACGTTCAATTCATATCTACATAAAATTTTACTTTGAATTTCAATGAATATTTTTTTTTGAATCAACGTATAATACGTTGAATTTCAATGAATTCAAATCAACGAATGCGGGTTCGTTGAATTTATGTAAAACTGTTTTTTCAGTGTAGCCAAAACGAATTGGTTTGCTCCGGATATACATTTTGCATGACTGACGACCAAAGTATGGGACCATTTGTTCATCGATCGATAGAAGTTCACTACATACACCAAATTGTATATTTTTTTGTTGGCAAGGTCAAACAACGGACGAACCTAATTAACAATACCGTTTTTAAAATTCAAATAAAAAGAATAAATAACGTTCTTTACCTTTGCCAGCTTATCATTTCTATCCAGGTTATCATTGTTGTTAAAATGGAGAAAGCGTTTAATCTCTTTAAATTTGTTCCTTGACATAGTTTGTTTGACAATTGAATTCCCAAGGCAAGGATCTTTTGACCAGTAGTCATCAATGGATGGCAATGTGTTAAATCCTGACAAAATCAATATTCCACAAAAGTGCCTTAAGATCACCTTATTAAAAACAATATTTCCAGATTTTTGTTGTGAATACGTGTTTGGTTGTGTTATAATAAAATCAAACATTTCTGTATCAAAAAATTTTTCAAATAATTGAACTGGTGATAAACCACTGATTGCATCATGCAGCTTTTTTTGAATGATTTTCAACGGTTCTGCATTAGGTTTGAGTTGAAAATCAAACTGCTTGTTGGCCTTATATTGTTTTGTCCATTTTGGTTTGCCAAAAGAGTCCGACGGTTTGTAGGTTTGCCTTCCTCGCTTCGGTGGTTGTGGTCCACAGGAAGCTGTTGACGGCCTTTGCAATTCCAAATCTTCAAGCTCTTCATCATTTGCGTTCATTATTTCAAATGTCCCTGCAAGTTCGCACGTAGAAGATTCATGAAAATTATATCATTAAAATAGCAACAAGAAATGTAATAATTACTCAAGTTACCATGTCATTGATGGGAATAAGGTCTTCATCAATCATTTCTTCATCTGTGATATAATCAACAATGTCTGGAGGTAACACAGTTACAGACTCAATTGGGTTTTCAAGTTCTTCATCACTTTCTAGCATTATTTCAATTTCTTTCATAGTGAGCACACGTCGATAAGCCATTTTTCAATAATTCACTTCACTTGTAATATTTAAGCAGAAGAGATCTTTATAACACAGAAAATATCAGGCAACTGCTTGTACATATTCAAAATCTATTTACACAATTACAAAAAAGCTGTAATTGTAGTCTATTTGCAAAAAATTCAAAGCAAAACATATCACTAAACAATACAAATTATACATTTGAAACATAAAGCATCTTGAATTTACCGTTATCTGGTTTGCTTTTATGTTTTGTTTAGTAAAAACACTTGTCATAGTTATATTAACAGCTATTATATGATAGCAATGATGTGATTTATTTATTTTTTTATTTTTTATTTGGTCATTAGAATTGATTGCACAAATACCCTGTATTTAGATTTAACATTTTTGAGCAAATATTTTTGTACGATTATAAAAAAATCCTCTGAAAACACATCCCACTAAATACCCCTCCAGGTAATATATTTTATAATTTTTTTTACGGTTAACTAAAATCTAGACTACATATTAAATAAAGGAATCATTAAGTTTTAATAAATAAATGCATAAAGCTTTATAATTTGGCGATAAAACGAGTAAATTCACTGTTCGCAAGTACGAACAGCGGCCGAAATGGGTTAGAATTAAACATTACGTCACCCCAGTTAGGATGTTTTGAATTGAAATCACCTCCAATAAATGTTCCATCATAATTCTGGGAATAAAAACACAATCTACTTAGACCATTGTTTAATGTTTGGGTATTACAATTGCAAGGTAAATATATGGAACCAATCAGGAACTTTTTAAAAACATTATTAGTTCGTATTTCAATCGAAGCTAAAACATGGGGAAAATCTATTCCTGAAGTTTGTATTATGGAATATTTATACGAATTTCTTAAAACAATAGCGACACCTTTGGGACTAAAATCCCGAATAAAGTTGTAATCCTTATAGTGAACTCTGTGTTGTCGCTTAAGATGTGTTTCCTGAATATATGCAATGTCAATTCTATTGGCGTTTATTATATTTAGTAAATCTATTCTGCGGCTTATTGAAACGATCGATCCTACATTAAAAGTTAAAAATACAATGCCATTATGGAACATGTAAATTATTTAATTCATTTAGGAGACAAAGACAATGTTGCCTTGCCTCCTCCTTTGTAAATTTTCTGTAATCTTTCAGGAAATTAGAAATTTTATTTTCGATAGATAACGTCTCCGGAGGGCAAAGAAGCTTAGCAATTTTTAAGAATTCTTTAATAATTCGAGAATTCCAAGCTTAGTCTGCAAGCACAGTTTAGTCAACTTGACAAAACAGTAAAAAAGAAAGCGCGGCGCGACAAACGCAAGTGGATAGATGACATCGGAAGGCAAGCTCAATCTGCAGTAGATACGCATCGCACTAGTGACATGTACAAGTCATTAAAAAAACTGACCAACGGATGCATGCCGACGCAAAGACCATTAAAAAAGCGTAATGGTGAACTTGCTACATCGACAGATGAACAGCTGAAGTTGTGGGAGGATTTCTACATTCTACAGCGGCATGCTGATTTCGGACACGCAGATATCTGTGAGCTGAGACTGTGGCTCTCATACAGACGATAATGATATATTCTCCGCATGTCCCTATAAATATATATATATATATATATATATATATATATATATATATATATATATATATATATATAACAATATATATATATATATATATATATATATATATATATATATATATATATATATATATATATATATATATATATATATATATATATATATATATATATATATATATATATATATATATATATATATATATATATATATATATATATATATATATATATATATATATATATATATATATATATATATATATATATATATATATATATATATATATATATATATATATATATATATATATATATATATATATATATATATATATATATATATATATATATATATATATATATATATATATATATATATATATATATATATATATATATATATATATATATATATATATATATATTGTTACGGGGCCCACTGTGAAGACCACAGACAATATGTATATGCCAATACAGCCAACTTTCCCACAGCCGAAGCTGAGTGGTGGCTAATATATGTTTCCCGCACGAGCAATATGCCGTGGTTTCAGCTTTTGTTCATTGTCAACCACTTTTCGAATTCGCCCCAACAATTTACCTGCAAACAAATTAAAATAAAGTCAGATAGGAAGTAACAATATAAACAATGAAACGATACCCACCCTTATCTGCAGCCGGAAAATTAAAAAAAAAAAAAAAAGGAAAACATTTTTTCGTGGTAGTGTTTTTTATCTTTACGTTTGTAAGGCGAAAGAAATACCCAACTAAGTGGTTGTTGTCATTAATAAACACCTTTAGTGTTATATTTGCTCATCGTAAGTGTGTTGGGAAAAACCGTCTCCATTGGGTCAAGTGTAACCCAATACCAAATTCTGACATCGTTTAAAAGAGCTCTTTTAGGCTGATAGATAATAGGCTTTGGTTTGTTAAACGGAAGTAAGATTTTTTTAGTAATTTTATTGATGAGGAAATAGAAACCAAAAGGAATAGTTTTCTTTAATAATCGTTCTATGTTATATGTGAGTTTGGTATTTGTGGAGCCAGTAAATACGTTATTTTCCATTTTTATTCAATTTTAATTGTCTTTTTCCATTTATTTTTATTAAGTTAAGTGTTATTTCATAAAAATCTTTTAAATAATCAGTTGTTGCTCGTACGGAGCTATTTAGTAGTATGAAGTTTTTTTATAATAAATTATGCTATGAACTAATGTAAATATGCACATACAGGAGTAAATTTTTTATTTTTGTGGTGGTTGATTAAAGGTAAGTGGTAGAGCGTGGTGCGGATATAGGGGTCGTTATAAAAATAATAGGACTGGTGAACGACCAAGGCAGGGTATGGGCGGCTGGGGATGAATACCTAACTCCCGCTTCTGAGGTGATGCTTGTGGGTGTTTTGGTAAAGTAGTTTCAGTGCAAACATTTAAATTTTATTGTGACGATCCGTGGGTTAAGGCAAAAGGGAGGTTCCCACACCTTAGTGAAAGTGTCCGTGTTGTGGAGTTGGTCGGTCCGAATTTTGCCTTAGTGCTTATCAGAGATCTTAACAATATATATATATATATATATATATATATATATATATATATATATATATATATATATATATATATATATATATATATATATATATATATATATATATATATATATATATATATATATATATATATATATATATATATATATATATATATATATATATATATATATATATATATATATATATATATATATATATATATATATATATATATATATATATATATATATATATATATATATATATATATATATATATATATATATATATATATATATATATATATATATATATATATATATATATATATATATACATATATAGATATATATATATATATATATATATATATATATATATATATATATATATATATATATATATATATATATATATATATATATATATATATATATATATATATCTATATATATATGTATATATATATATATATATATATATATATATATATATATATATATATATATATATATATATATATATATATATATATATATATATATATATATATATATATATATATATATATATATATAAATTAATATATATATATATATAAATTAACAATAGATATATATATATATATATATCTATATATATATGTATATATATATATATATATATATATATATATATATATATATATATATATATATATATATATATATATATATATATATATATATATATATATATATATATATATATATATATATAAATTAATATATATATATATATAAATTAACAATGGGGTAGCGAAGCACGCCGGGTATAGCTAGTATACATATATATGAAAGTGAATAGCTGTTGGTTTGTTTGTATGTTTTAAAGCTATCTACTCCTAAGCCAGTGAACCGATCTTGCTGAAATTTTCACAGTATATTACTGATGATCTGGAAAGAACAATAGTCTATATAATTTTGAAATATACGTGGGCGCGGCACTTCCCATATAGAAGAAATTTATAGTTTAGGATATTTATGAAACTAGTGCAGCTAAGGACTTAAAAATTTGTGTGAATAGCTCTTTTAATAATGTTTTTAAACAGATATTATTAAGTGGGTGGCACCTCCAATATATAGCAAAGATATATTTTGACATATCATGGGAACTAATGCGGTAAAACATCTAATATTTTGTAGGACTTACTCCATTGCTCCATATGCTTTGTTTTACATTCCTGCCTCTCAGAAACTATCCAATCGATTTTGATGAAATTGAAAACATAGATAGATCTGAGTCTAAAAGAAGACATTGGCTATACATTTTTTCAAAAATAAGACCACGAGGGGAGGTAGAGGGAAATTTCGTCGTCTTTGAAACTATCTATCGGATTTAGATGGAATTCAAAACATAGATACATCAGAGTCTAAAAGAAGACAGGCTATACATTTTTTAAAAAATAGGACCCCGAGGGAGGTAGGGGCAAATTTCTTCCTCTTTGAAACTATCTATCCGATTTTTATACAATTTAAAGCATAGATAGATCTGAGTCTAGAAAAGCACATAGGCTATAAACTTTTTAAAAAAATAGGACCAGGAGGGGTGTTAGGGTGAAATTTCTTCCTCTTTGAAACTATCCATCCGCTTTTGATGAAATTCAAAACATAGATAGATTTGAATCTGGAAAAGCACATAGGCTGTACACTTTTTTAAAAATAGGAGCACGACGAGTGATAGGGGGCAATTTTTGCCTCTTTGCAACTAACTGATGTTGATGAAATTCAAAACATAGTTAGATCGGAGTCTAAGAGAAGAAATAGGTTTTGAATAGGACCACGAGGGTAGGTAGGAGGAAATTTCATCCTCTTTGACATTAACATTATTGAACCTACCACGCTCCCTCTTTTTTTAAAACAGACGTACATACTTACCTGAATTGTACAAATAAAATTATATTTTTCTGAAAAGAAAGAAACTCTTTTACTTGCCACGGTTGAAAGAGAATTTGTCATCTCGACATAAATAATTCCCACCGTTCAGAGATAGTGAAAATACAATTTCTAAAGTAAGTAAAAAAATTTTACTATGTTGAGGTATATATACCCAGTGATAAATGAAACGAAGTACTTAGATAACACTAGTTCACAATTTTTCAACTTTTTGCGATCGCCTCAAAAATGAAATGTTCTTGGGTAATTTGGGGTCACTGAACACGAATATGACATTCATTTATTTTTCTCAAGAACCGTTCTCGAGATATTCGCGAAAAACGTGTTTTTTGCATTTTATAAAGATATTTCCAAAAATATTGAGTACTGTTTACTTCAATGGAGCAAATTTGGCATATATATTTTTCCTCTTGCAGCCCATATTCAAAATGTGTTGATCGGATCAAAATTCAATGAGTTACAGGTGTTTAGAATTGAAAAAACTTTATTTTATCTACGTTTTTTGAAAATTTACTATTTTAAGTCGCTCCAGTAAGGCAAAATAAAATTTTTTAATTTATTTTAGACCCACATCTTAAAGAAAATTTTGTTCTCAATATAGCAAGCATAAAATTAGTTACATCGGACCAATATGAGAAAGTTACAACATATTTAGAGAACACATCAAAATTTTAGTTTTCATTCGTTGGTCCTCAGATCAGCACGAATTTTTGCTTCCATTCCATTACTTTTACTCGTTTGAAAAAGAAAAGTCGACATATCGCATATCAAAGTTACCAAAATTATGTATAGTTTTCAACACTGTATTCAGATTTTTATAATATAAATTGTTATGAAAGACTTACGACAAAACAAGTGGAAAAATTGTGATATGTGGTGTTTTGTGCATATTAAATTTTTTCTTAATAATAAAATAGTTCATTGGTGATATTTTCCAATGAAATTTTGCAGTTATATAGGAATTTATGTAGTTAATACTCAAAAAGTATAGAAAGCTATGATTTGCTTTTGAAAATCATTAGAATTCCTAAAAAGTTCCAACAAATCTCAAAAATAAGTTGATTTCAAAAGGGTGCATGCACACCAAAAATTGTAAATTCGATTAATGGCTCGATTATCGATGGCAGCCGAAATTCAGTTGTGTTTGCCAGAAAAGCACAACTTTCAGTTGCCAGTTGCCATCGGTAATATGATTTTTAGCAATTGGCAACCCAACTGAAGTTCGGTTGCCATCGATAATCGAGCCATAAGTTGTTTTTCTAAAATCATGTCTGTGAAGATACCTTTCAGACATGTATATAATAATTATTTGATCCTTAAGAAACAAATTTTATATAGAAAACAATTATGGTGCTTTTTTGGGCAAAAATTCTAATAAATTCAAAATGTTTAAATTTTCAAATTAAAAATTGTATATTTTCCAACTCTGAAAGAATACTTCCATCAACTATTTTTCGAACTATTCGAAATTTTGTCATGTAACTAACAAAGAAACAATTGTGACAATCGGTTGTTATTTGGATCCGATATCTTAAAAATACTGGACCAAGGATTTTAAAAATTGAGAAATTTTAATATTAAAATGAGTATACCTCACAACTATACAAAATATTTGTTTAACCAAAGAACTTTACAAGGTCTATAAGTACACAAAAAACTTTTGGATTCGAGTGAGAAACAGAGAAATGACAAGCGTTGGAAAATTTTACATGACCGAAGTGCGCTACTTTGCACTTCATACCTCTGAACCGGAGAAATATGGAACGCTCATCTTCCTAAATTTAATAAGAACACTCCTCTGATATCTCCATGTACAATTGTATATTGATCGGACTAAAGAGTTACAAATGGTTCATATATTTCCAAAATATTTAATTCTGCCCCACTGGCATTTTTCTTATACTCATACTCCATACAATATTTTTTCTATTAAAATTCAAATTCGGATGTTTTCACTAAATCGATTGTAACTTTCTAAATTTTTGCCCGATGTTAACAATTTTACTTTTTGCACGTTGGGAACAAAACTTCATTTAAGATATGGGTCAAAACAAAAATGAAAAATTGTTTGTTTGCTTTAATGGAGCATTTCAAAATGGTGAATTTTGAAAAAAAAAGCAAAAAATTTCTTTTTTTTTCAAATATAAAGGCTTGTAATTCAGTGAATTTTTATCTGATCAACACAGTATAAATATGAACTGAAAGAGGAAAAACATATCTATGCAACAATGCCAATTTTGCTCGATTCAAGTAAACAGTACTCAAGATTTTTGGAAATATCTTTACAAACTGCAAAAAAACTAGTTTTTCGCGAATATCTCGATAACGGTTCTTAAGAAAAATAAATGATTGTCATATTCGTGTTTAGCAGCCCCAATTTAGCTTAAAAAACATCTAATTTTTTATGTGCATTTATTTATGTGAACTAGTGTAATAATCAATGCTGTCAGGATGACGTTCTAAGATTACTTAGATTGTAATGTACGTGTAATCTAATATGTAATTTACTAATAATAGCTTCGACTATTTTGCACTGTGTATGTGAGTATTTCGTTGTAGTTCATAGAATTTATCCTTTACATGTTCAAAGTAAAAAATTGTGGCCTATAGTTCCACTTATTATGTAAACGCACAGTAGCGACAGGTACTGCCATCCTAGCTTACTTTATAAGCGAGAGCGCACCGATTAAACAGCCTATGACACGCTTATGATAAATCTAAGTGGGAAAATAAGCCAAAGCGGCATCACTAGCAGCTACTAAATATTGCTTACATCAGCGATTACGTAATGGGTATTTTTACCACTGGGTAGCTTATAAAAATTTTTAAAGAGCAAAAACTACAGTTTAAACTGACCATCTCTTTGACTAATTTTAAGAAATTGCAATCAACTATTTTCTCTTAACTAGCGATTAGATTCAGGTATTTTTAACATTGCAATTATACTTAAAAATTAATGTTACAACAACAATGAACAAGATCCATAGGAAAGAAAAAATATAGAGTTCGATTAGCGGTATTTTTTGGTTTGTCTAGGATGCTTTCTAATGTCGCGTATACGATGCAAGAACATTATTTGTCTACGTCATTTGATTTTGACCGGTCGCAACTGTTTCAAAATAAAAGTTTAAAGCAAGAAAGTTGTCGCAAACAAATATTGATCGAAATTTATTTTCAATTTAGTGTAATAAAAATTTTGTAAGCATTTAAAGTTCGGCACGTACTACAATTGCAATTAAATGTATCAGAGTTCACTTGATATTATACATTTTTTATTAAGATGGGTAAAAGTAGCTCTGTGACTACAAAGAAATGGAGAGGGGAGTTGAAAAAGAACGAAGAAAAAATTAAAAAGTATCGGAAAAATAGGCTGAAAGACAGCGTGTCTATCGAAAGCAGATAGCAGATGCAGCCAAAAAAGACAAAAAGCTTTTTGAAGAAAAAAACAAGAGAAATAAATAAAAGTGTAGGTAAATTTATCCCAGAATCTTCTTATAAATGTCGGCAAAGTTTTGGGAAAGCTGTAAGAAAGGCAGAGAAGGTCTTGTCAATGGAAATAAGTAAAAAAGTTGAAGTAATTGAAACTTTATATAAGAAATATGTGGAACCTACAGAGCGTGAACAGGAAAAACACTGTGACCCTGTTGAAAGTATTAAAATAATCAAAGAATTCTTTATGCGAGATGGAATAAGTGTGCCAGCTCCTGGCCGAAAAGACACAGTAATTTCCCAGCAAAAACTTGTAATTTTTGTAATCAGTAGTACTTTATTAATGGGTTACAAAGTAATGAGTGGTACATATTTATCTTATTACTATGCTTCAAGTTAGAACTACTACTAAGTTTTTAATAAAATTAGTATTTTTATTATTATCTGAAAGTAGTTACAATTTGTTGATATGTATTAATAAAATAAGTAGATAACCACTTTCTGAGTCAACATGTGTTTGTATATGAAAACAAATTTTTGTCGGTCAAACTTATTGGTCAACAATAACTGAGTGGGTAAAGTTCTTGTCTTCATATTTGAACGAGCACAGGTTCGTATCCCGGTTAGGTCAAAAAATTAAAAATAAAATAAAATTGAAAATATATAAATAAAACATAATGCTTTGACTACTTATTTTTTAGCTTCAAGTAAGCCAAATAATAACTAGTTAATTGCTGTGGCAATGTACATACTGTTGGGGTACCTACGCTTGCCAGACGGGCTGGAATGAGCTTGAATGTCAATATATTTTAGATGCTGTCAAGTTACAAGCTCAAATGTAAGTTGTCAAGCTTAAAAGATATTTTTGACATATATAAAGAAATAGTTTCAAAAACAACGTTCTTCTCGGTCATCACTCATAAATTGTTTAAATGTATTTTTATTCACAGTACTCATTGCGAGAACAATACGTAGCTCTTCTTGTTTCTACATCTATTTTCAATGACCTTTTACAACTAGACTTAGAGTTGGGGAGGAAAATGGAATATTTGCATCCCAAAACGAAAAAATATTCCTCAGTTTTATTGAGTTTCTAAAATAAACTTTGCAAAATAGTGTGTCAATTAAAAGTTCCTCCGCCAAAAGTTCAAGCTTGATCCTCGCCTGTAAATGGCAAAGTAAGAAAATAAAAACGGGATTGATTATGGAGCTCATGTTTTGACCTTTACATTATTTTAAATTTCTATGAGATTTTTGGGTAGAATTTCCCTAATGATCTGCATTAGCCCCAGCGAAATGAGCATTGGAACTTGCTAATACTCCCTCAATAATCAACCTGCGGTAAATGTTGCACCAATCGTTTTAAACGCACTTGTCCTATGACTGGAGAAAATGGAAATGTTACAAAATGTTCCTGACTCGTGACCGGACAAGAGGCACCATATCACAAATCTAGATTAAAAATGTTAGTAAAGTACCCCCACTGTACAAGCAGATATTTTCCAAACCAAAAATATTTGCTTAATGTAAAAATTACTGGTACCTTCCATATAAAATTTCGGAACTCGAACCGCTTGCTAGTCCTTGAGAACCAGTCACGCGACCTGTCTTTAGAGAGGTTCTTATATTATAGGTTTTTAAATTATTTATGTTATGTTTGTAATACTCTTTATTTAAAGTGTTAATGCTGACTTTAGACATATATTTTACATCTGACTTGTCAAATTTCCCACTGCAAAAGTTATACATGCCGTGTGAAACGTAGGAAACATTGTCAGATGACATTTACAGAAGAAATGTCATATGAAAAATTTTCAATTAGAGCGTGTTCTATTTTCATCTGACAAGGCATATGACATCAGCTGTATTGAATTAACAAAAGTGCGGTTTGGCTGAAAAAACATTAAAAAGCATAGAGCTCTTTAGATATTTATGAAAATTGTGCAAAAACTCAGCTGTTGTGAACACTCAGAGGTTATATGAGCTGTAATTGCAACCCTAGGGGTAACCCTTATTTTTTTGGACTTCTCAAACAAAAATAAGTAGTTATCGAGTCAAATTGTAAGTAGTTACGACTTAAATACTCATATACTTTTTGCCTACCAGTAAGCAAAAGTTTTTGCTGGGATTCAACCAACTTGCAAGACTTTCGGCTATTTCTTTTAAAATTCTCGTTCATAATACGTACACACTACTTGCAAGTAATAACTTACATACATATGTATGTAAATGCAAGGTTAGAAAGGGGTAAGGTTAGCAAATTATTACACTTGAAGAAATTGAAATTAAAATTTTTCTACAACAGAACTATGCCAAAACATCATTTATTATTTTCTATAAGTGTTAATGCTAAATCTAGCAGTCAAAATGCTAAAATGTCAATACTGGGCTAACTTTAAAACAATTAGCATTAAGCTCTTTTTACAAGTGAGGAGATTTTTCAAAACTTACTTTAGTTCTTTTGGTAGTTTAAAACTTTTTTTCAACATTTGGTTCTTGTCTTAGCCAATCAATACATGAGCTTTTTTCATTTTTTTCTAGAGTTCGAGAGAGTTCGAATTTGGATTTAAAAGGACTAGCAAGGAGCTTTAGTTGCTAGAGCTCTTTGTCCTCCGAGCTAGTGCAACTGAGGAAAATGGAGACGTGCCGTGCATCATGGTGGAAAACAAAGCCGCAACTGAGCGTTTTTCATCTTAATATTCATTATAGCGTTTGTGCATTAACAATAATGATGCGATACTTTGAGGAAGAGAAGGCGTAGATTTGATACAGGGTGGAGGAAAAGTGAGGATATGTATCCTGGTGCGTCATGGAATACAAACTGTAAAAATTACACATCCCTCCTCGCCAGTTGTTACTGTTGTATTGAATGGCTGTGGTGCGGAACATTTCTTATTGCGTCAGCAAACATACTTTACTATGAATTTCCTTCAGTATAAGTTGCTTATCTGGTAGTTTGTAGACAGAGAGTTCTGAGAGTATCTGATAATAGGCTATGATGCCAACGCAGACAACATTATGAGTGGCAGCAGAGTTTATGGAAAGGTACGATTAGCATTACTGAACAGAGGTGTCACACCCACCTTCTTGGATGCACGCAGGGCTGAGTAATTAACGTCAGTCTGTACTCAGTTCAGATTCTAGACAGAGTAACGTATAGAGTATAGAAGAATACAGGCCGTTCTACGTACGGAAAGCATCTTTTAGAACACCTGGAGCCAGTCCCTTGAGGGAAGCATCGGAATACGAGCGAAATCAATCGTATACTTGAAAAGTTAAACTGCACCATTAAGCTTGCTTTCGAAAAGGCTTGTCCTTCGATAGTAGTGGATGAAAGGGATCCGACTCCGTGGTGGAATCCATGCAGAAAGAGGCAAAAAGAGCTTTTAATCGCTGTATGAAAGAGAGATTTCAACTCGTGGAACGATGTACAAAGATAAAAAGCGAAAGCTGAAGAAACTCATTCGTATTCGGAAGAAGCTTGCTTCAAAAGTGGGAATGATTCTTAAAGATGACAGTTCTGTAACTGAGTTACCAGCATTGTATTCGTTGATGAAGCAAAATTTCCCAGGAAGCTTTCATTCAAATGATCCGTGGGCACCTATACTATATGGGGGACTAGTATGAGAGGGCGACAGTAAGCTGAGAGGATAGCGATGTCAGAAGTACGTTATTTTCTTTTGCACCATTCAAACCGGCTAGAATGGACGGCACATTTCCGGTCTTGCAAGTGGACGCTAATCGAGCTCAAAGTGGGGGCAAAAATAAAAAAAATTTACAAAAAAAACTCCCCATAACTGCCAGAGAGTCACTCCTAGGTGAGTAAAATATAGGACCGAGCTCAATTGAGTTTTTCCCCAAATTTGTTCCTAACATACTTATCCCATTTCTCCATTCCTTAACGGGGCTCCCATAGTTTCAAATTTTATGAAATTGTAAAAAATTGGCCCCCACAGCTCCTAGGATGCCCCTAGACGGGTCAAATGTATGACCGAGTGCCATTAGTATCCTAACTTCAAAAAAATTTTTAACATACCTACCTCTTGTCACCATTCCTTAAGGGGTCTCCCATACAAAATATACAATACAAACTAGATATTTGTATATTGAAGAAATAATCTTATAACTGCCTAGTGGTCCCCTCCTATGGAGTAAAATATATGACCGACCTCTATTGGTTTTTGTCCCCAATATTTTTTCAAAACATAGTTGCTGCTAGTCGGGTCAAATGTATACCGTCCGACTTAATTTTTCCTCCCCAAAGATTTTTTTCTAACATATCTACCCAGTATCTACATTCATTAAGGGCTCTCCCATACAAAATGTATATATTTTATAAATTTTTTTATTAAATAAGCTCAAAGAGCTTACCGACAAAACTTCCGCTCTAGAAGGAACTAGAAGTATAAACCATACAACTTCCAGACCGGAAAGGGATGTTCATACATCACCACGGACTTTACTTCCGACCTAAACTGGACCCGGAAAAATGAACCGTACTACCGGCCTAACTTCTAGTCTAGACCACAAAGCGCTACTGGTAACTGCACTATCGATCCATTTCCGGCGGAAGTGCTGAACCGGAAGTGTCCCCCCATAGTTACTATATCCGTTTTGATGTTTTTACTTGTATGCAGCCATACGATATATTTGGAAAATGTTTACAAAAAACTATGGTGGCATGCAATAACATCCATGGAAATAGTGTCCATGAACCTTATTTCCAAGTTCAAAAAGAAATAATGCTCATTGACCTTATTTCCATTTTGAAAATAAATTAACGTCCATCAAAAAATGGAAATAAATACCCATGGACATTATTTCCATGGACGTTATTGCATGTAACCAAAACTACACTCATAAAAAAATGTATCATCGCATTTATGACGCCATATCGTCAGAATTCTGATCTTAATACTATGACAAATATCATCAACAAAACGAAAATAGACATCAATCTGATGACAAGCGTGATTATAGAATTTTCTCATAGCTTTACTGGGGGTCTACATTAGCCATGAACTTGGTATGAATATCATGTCGGACATCGTATATGGCTAATGTAGACCGCTCCTGTCCACGTTTCGTCCATGTTTTGACATCGATGCATGTATTTTCTTCAAGAAGTATTCCGTGCTTTGTTCGATTCACGGTAGAAGTTAACATAACAAACAGTGAGTAAAAATATAAATTTAATAAAATAATAATTAAAGATATGGAATAATAGGCCTCTATTTAAAAATATAGCCAAAAATCAATTATTTTTATGGAACTTCGGTTTGATTATTTAACAGCAAAACTAGCAGAAACAAGGAAACCTCTTATATTTTAACGGAAGCTGCTATTAGTTCCTTTGACAGTTAAATTGATCCAAACAAATAACGAATCATTAATTTTTTATAGTGTTAAGTCTGTTAACTTTTTAACATTTACTTCAAGTTTTGTATGGCGAAGTTTCCGTTAAAGTCCATGTTAACTTTTAATCGTACATTGTGAAAAGGGCCGTTAAAGTTGAATAAACTTTTTTTAAACTTAAATGAAAAATAAGTAGACCGGTTTTAATTGAGTTTTAAAAATACATTTTATATTGCAATTTCAGCTAATTTTAAGTACAGAATATTTTGAGTATACAGCTGCTCTGCCGGCGACATGTCCATGTCATGTTCCAATCGATGGCTCGTGAAGACGTAGGGTAAGCGTCATCAATACAATGTCACTTATTATATATAATTAAAGTGTAAATTATGTATAAAAGAAACAAGTAAACAGTGCACAGTGGGGACTAGGGATGGGATCGATATATTTTTAAATATCGATCGGCATCGACATATGTCGAATAAAAAAATCGATATATCGAAATATCGATATTTTTTCAACAATGATAATTCATACGAAGTCCCCAAATTTTTTTTAAATAAAACAAAAAAAGTACCTTTCTCATAAATAATTAAGCTGGAAATAGTTGATTTCCAAGATCCTTACTGTTCCAGCAATATTTCATGGAACATACTTCAACAAAATAGCTCCAGATTTGCTGTTAGTGGACCCTGACACTTAAGCCAAAATTATTCATGGCCATATAGTATGCACATGGATAGAAGAAAATGTGAACAACGAGTGGACTAGAGGAATCATAGTTAAAGTTCCCAAAAAATATGATTTGAGAGATTGCGAAAATATATAAGGTGTTGTCAACAATAATTCACATTAGGTTGGACCCCATAGAGAAATCACCAAGGGACGAACAGGCCGGTTTTCGTCCACACCGTAGTTGCCTGGATCAAGCCAATACACTGAGAATAATAATTGAACAGTGCGTTGAATGGCGTTGACCACTTTACCTACTATTTATAGATTTTAAAAAAGCATTTGATGCAATAGAGAAGAATGCAATCTGAAATGCATTGAGTCAGAAGGGGGTTCCGGACAAAATAATTAATATGTATTGTAAAAGCGATGTATTCAACAGTTGAACTACGAGTATTGCATAATGGTTCAATCAGCAGCTCGTTTACAACCAACATCGGAGTACGGCAAGGATGTCCACTCTCGCCATTGCTTTTTGCTGTTGTTCTAGATAACATCGTGGTGAAACTATGCACAAGGAGAAGTGGTATCGTGTGGGGTCTACAAAACCAACTTGAAGATTTGGAGTACGCCGACGACATCTGTCTGCTATCACATAAAGTTTCCGAAATGCAGGAAAAAGCAAATGAGCTCGTGGTGCTAGCTATACATGTAGGGCTTGAAATAAACACAAGAAACCCCTTTGCTATGCGCTTGAATAACACCTGCAACAGACATATTACTATTCAAAATAAGCTCATTGAATTCGTTGAAACGTTTTGCTACTTAGGTAGCATTATGTCGATTAATGGTGGTATGGAGGCAGACGTCAATAACAGATTAAATAAGGCTATAAGTGTTTTTTGTGCGGCTGAGAAAAACATGGCGTTGTACACAAATTACGAGAACCACGAAGATAAGAATATTCAATGCCTGCGTCAAATCAATTTTGTTGTATGGCAGTGAAACATGGCTATTCACCGATGCCATTATACACAGACTGCAGGCTTTCATAAACAATTGCCTGTCAAGAACAATCACCAACTAAACCCTGTGGAACATTGAAAAAGAAGAACCCATTGAAATACAGATCAAGAGAAGAAAATGGAGATGGATTGGTCATACATTGCGAAAACCACACGACTCAGTTGCAAGGATGGCCTTAGAATGTAATCCACAGGGAAGCAGAAGAACTGGTTGCCCTCGCATGACATGGAGAAGAACTCTTTTGAAGGACCTTGCCAAAATAAATAAATCCTGGGACTATGTTAAGTTAAATGCTAATGACAGAAGTTATCATAATTGTTGATGCCCTATGTTCCCAAGAGGAATAAAGGAATAATAAAAAAATATAACATCAACAAAATTACACTCAAAGAATGATAATTTTTCGAATAGACAAAATATCATAAATAAAACAAAGAATTTCGTCAGTAATATTCTATTTGATGAAGACTGTGCCGAAATTGCACGAAAAAGTTAAAAAATATCGAATTTGATACTGTCGATATGTTTGGAAAAAAATATCGATATATCGAAATTAAAAATATCTACGATATGTATCGATATATTTTTAAGAAAATATCGATATATCGATATTTTTGCATAACATATCGCAAAACATGTAAATGGTAATAAATCTGAAACTTCTAAGCTGCTGATTGGATTTAGCTGAAACTTGAAACATCTTTAGTGAGTCAGGCTTTATAACGCGTGTCTCGGTGGCCTTCTGGTTTAATCACGAGAGGAGCTACAGTAGGACAAAGTTGACCACCTGGGATTCAAGAAATTTGCTGAGGCTTGTAACGTTTTTAAATGTTATCCGATCTCAAAAACTTAAAGCGCTCAGAAAAGGGCTAAAAACTCTAAATTTTGAAATTGAGCAAAAAAAATAATATTTTTTTAAAGAGCCTGTTCATAAATGTGGATATACGTGCAGATTTTCTGAAAAAGTCAAAATTTAGGAAAAATAAATTTTGTACCATAAAAAATGTATAGTAAAATTTTGTTATTTTCTCAAATTAACATTTTTGACTTCTGTATAAATCTCTTTACTACGCCTGAAAAAATGATTTAAATATGTTTTACTGATCTCGAGATCTTCCGATTGTAGGGTATGCAATTCAAAGAATATAAAGAAATCCCTTAAGTCCCCTTTCGCACTAAGAAAGTTTACTTTGAAAATCTTGAGATTGTAGTAGAGAAGGGGAAAAAGAATGTAGGGAGTACAGACTTTGATGTTCTCGCAAACTTGCTTTGTTTTTGTTCGCCGTTTATACATACATAGTTGTATAAACAACAAAACAACACAAACTTTACATAAACTTGGCGTGTGCAGAAGTGAAAGAAAGTTTAAAAGTAAAGTGTCAAAGTAAACTTTCCTAGTGCGAAAGCGGACTAACTTCTTTTCTTTTTTTTCACACAACCATGGTAGAATAATACATGTAGTGGTGAAGCCTTAACGAACTTTTTTTTTTGGTTCGACTCTGTCAAAAGTTGTTTATGTTATACCAACACACACCCACACCAGAGACTTGCGCCGAGGGGTTTTGATCGGCGGCGGCTGGCTGGGAAAAAATAGTCGGCGGCGGCTCAAATTCGGCTGGAAATGCACATGGACATTTAATAAAAGTGAAAATTTTCATTTTGTTGTTAAATTATTTTTTCTTTTTCATACCAATTCTTCACCAAACAAAATGCATAGAAATTAAGCATTGCTTTGCCTCTCAAAAATTTTTAAATTGTTATGAAAAATAAAGCAAAGGCTTGATTGTCAAACTTTTTTAAGGCTTGTCCAGATTCAACCTAAAAAGCTATTTGTCAAGCTAAAAATTAATTTCTCTGTTCGCAATTTTATGCATGAACATCAATTATATATTTTACCGTTGGAATCTAATTCATGAATCATGCTAGAATTATTCGGATATATAATACATTATAATTTATGTATATTGAAACAAACGTATATACCTGATTTATTTGTATCATGATAAATGGCAAATTCTATATAGGAAAAACAGATAAGATAAAGCAGGTTATTTTTCAATATAAAGTTTGACATTTGTCATGATAAAAATTTATCACGTATAGACATAGGCTAAAGCAAGGCGAATGGATACCAGGTGGCCTTATTATTGTAAATGAACTTTACCAAAATGTCAAACTCTGTGTAAAAAAACTAAATAAAAATTTTTATGTATGCATTTCACATGATAGATAGGTGAAGTCCAGTTGTTGTCGTACTAATAAGGCCACTTGCTATTAATACGCTTTGGGTTACAATGAAAGTCTTTCTCTAATAAATTTTTTAATGTAATTTTCACTTTTGCAAAAAGCTGTTTGCTGGGAACTATCAATGGAAATTCGTCGAGTCTATAGAAAATAATAAATTATATACAGATTGAGAGCTTCTTCTCAAAGATATTTCTAATGACTAAATATGGTCTAATTTAAAACTGGACGAAGAGGAAATCTTCATAAATTAACTTCGTTTGTATTTTCGATTCCTATTAATAATGCGTTTGTAAAGAAAGAAAAATAATGTAATTTCCCGAATTAATGATAAGAATTAATTTTAATGGAAATTTAATGTTTTCAATATTTTTTTGCAAACAAATTAAAGTAAAGAAATACCAAATATATGTGGGAAAAAATTAAAATTCTTATGAAATAAAAAACAGGACCCATTAGGAAGTAAGTAATATAATCCAAATAAAGAAAAAAATTTTCAACTCGAATCGTATATGGCAGAGCCCTGAAGGAACACATAAGAAATACAAACGAATTGATAATTTTCTCCTTTTTTAAGTCGGATAATGAATATTTATTCTTTTGAATAGTTTTTGACAGTTTTTGGCAGTTCGTCTTAGTAAATCAAGCTTTTTTTCTCTAAATGTCAAGCTTTTTCACAATTTTGATCTGGCAAGCCTAGGTCGCAGAGTAATGCATACAAAAATATATTTCGTTATCTTACTCTACGTCTCCACCTAACCATAGACTACTAACTAGACCCGTCACTATACAACAACATTACGAAGATTGTATGAGAGGGAACGCAATTCTTATTTTATAATGTGGTTTCTAATTTGACTATGTCCTTCATATTATCTTAGTAAGAGCACTTTGTATGTAAAAATGCACAACACATGACAACAGCCTCTTTTAGCTGTCAAAAGTGAGCATTCTGTTCCTAACTTGATATGCTGTTGTAACTTGGAGTTATTACTGCGCTGTTACAACAATTGCACTAACAACTATGTTATACCCTGAAAAAAGCATTAACTTGAGCGGTCTACACTTAACATTAACTTGAAGTTAATGTTAAGTTGGGTGTAGACTGCAAATTACTAAAATAATGCTTGAACAAAAATTATGAAAAAAACATAAAAAAGTAGAAGTGGAAATTAAAAAAAGCAATCGGCGGATTATTTTAAGCCGTTTTTGAGCCGAAAAACGATCGTCGGTGGCGGCTTCCATTAAGCCGATTTTAGCCGCAAGATAAATCGGCGGCGGCTGTGGAAATTAGTCGGCGGCTCGGCTTAGCCGCGGCTCAGCCGTCTCGGCGCAAGTCTCTGGTAAACACACACATGTGAACATATAAATTTTTTTTCAAATTTTCTTTTGTGCTTTTTGACAACCTCGAACATAAACAACAATAAAAAGCCGTGTTGTTTTTGCTGTTGTTGGGTTGTTGTAGCTTCGCTACTACCTGTAGTATAATTCTACCATGCACACAACTGTGAAAATTCGACCTAAACGTCATAAAAAGAACAAAACTACATTTCTAAGTTATACAATACTTGTATAAAGCTGCGGTCACACTTGCCAAATATTTGATGAAATAAACGTAACCACTACTTTTGCTCAGGGTTAACGTGATTTAACTTGGTTTTTATATTACTCAAATAAAATTCATTATGCTACAAAAAGCTATTTTTATAAAATTTTTAATATTTAAAAAATATTGGAATTAAAGGAAATAAAATTTTAATTTGTTTGTTGGTCACGTTTTTTCGTCTAATATTTGGCAAGTGTGACCGTAGCTTAATATGTACTCTTTTCATAATAAAAAAAATATTCATGGTAATTATATAAGTCTACAAGAAGTAAGCTTTGGGGTCCGTGTCCAGACTAAGCTGTAGTTCTTCCAAACAGGAAGTGGAAAGAAAATTAAGACATTCTAGTACATCTAAAGCTACTTTTACACATTAAGTATTTTACAGTGGCTTTGTCAGCTTAACGATCCAGCTGTAGTTATGCATTTCTGTCAAACTTTACAATTCACAGACGGTTTATAATTTTTGCTTTCACACTTATGTTTTTAGTTCTATTTGACATAACCTAAAATAGTTAACAACAGCTTGGTTTGTGATGATCTTTTTTTTAATTTTTCGCGAGTTTCGTTCCTGTATTCAATTGTATTTAAATTAATTAAAAATTTTATTTTTTTAAAGAATATGTATAAATAAATAGATTTTAATACATATTTGAGAAATCACAAACACTATGTTCTTGGCGCCAAAAACAATTGACTTTCAAAACACCTGGGGCCGAATCGTCGCTTTCGATATCGAGCTGATTCGATCGAGTTTTCTTAGTTTCAGATTACGGCATTCGCTATCGAACAATATAAACACATTGTTCGATGTCAAATGTCATAATCTCAAACTCTATCGAAAACTCTATCGAATCAGCTCGATATCGAAAGCGACGATTCGGCCCCTGATGTCAGGTGCTTTGTCAGTTCATAATAGAACACGCTCTAATTAAACTTTCTCACACTGTAAATGCAGGCTGACATTTACAGACGCAAATTTTCTTTGCTTTTACACACCATGTGTTCATTTTGCAGTGGAAAATTTTACAAGCACACTGTAAAATACATATGGGTGATTCAAACGGTGTCTTATCAAGTCATATTGTCATAATGTCTTAATATTTTACAATATTTTAAAAAAGTTGTTGTTGTGTTTCAAACAAAAAAGTCCTAAAATAATAAGACTTTGTGTGCTGTGTTTATTGTTTGTCATAACTACACAGTACAAATCTGAGCGGAAAAAAGAGAAAACTAAATAAATGAGAAAAAATTTGTTAAGTGGGTTGGTGTTTAATTGCATTGTTGATAGGTACAAAAGACTGTTCTGCTCTTGTCGTTGCTTATTTTGTTTGTTTGTGTTGTGTACATGTAAATTGTCGGCTGTGTACATAGCACACTATATTATGATGGGTGCTCACAGCTGTCATATTTTTTCGTGTTATTTTAAAACATATGACTTTATGACTACCTTGTGAATCCCCCAATAGTGTGTAAAAGTACATTTATTAAAGTTCAGCTCAAAGTGATATGTTCGATGTATATGGAAAAATGCTCACAAGTATGGCTAGCTTTATGTTATTTCCGGGGAGTTGTAATAATAAAAAAACACAATTCTAATTTATAGACATTCTGATTTATAAATCATTTATTTATAATTGATTTTGGGTACCCTTGTGATTGTTTTTCTTTTTCTAAGGTTTTTTATATATTCCCTTTTGATAAAATATTTTAAAACATAGTTTTTTCACTAAATATTTGTTTTCTCTATAATACGTTTAATTAATTAACAACAATATAAACTAATTTTATTATTTAATTTTTATTATGTATATATTTTTAATGACGGTGTATTCAATTTCCATTCACGATATCTTTTTTTCAATTTGTTTTTATTTTTGTTTAGTTTTTCATACTAAATTTAGGTTTTAAGTTTTATTGTTAAATGGACAAGTTCCCGATTGCAAAGGCAATCAGGTAATGGAAAACAGAAAAAAAAATATAAATAAAAAATAATAAAGTATTTACAATAAACAGTGTACATACAAAGAAAATAAAACATTTAATAGAATAATTTATGTATGTATTTTAATTTTTCTTAATTTTAAAGCTATAGCAATAGAAATATGTGTAACAAATATGTCTTTAACGCAGAAAAAACTAAATATCATTTTCTGTAAAGGAATTTAATGAAATAGTAATTATTTTGTCTAGAAACGAACCTACAAATGAATTTGTAAATATAGACAAAAATATCTCGAGAATTTCATTGTCTAAAAATATTTACAAATTGTAAACAAAACAATTTACTAAATCAAACAAAAAGATTTACTGGATTTTCTGAAATATATCAAACAATATTTTTGTCTGAATTTATAAAAAAAATTTGTCTTAAAATATTTAGGTATGTGATGAAAAACGATTAAGACATAAAAACGATTTGAAAACGATAAAAGTTGTGATGTGTTTGCTATAGTCGTTTTGTTAATAATTTTCAAATTTGTTTTTAAGTTTTTTCGATATTTTTTGCTAAATTTCTTTTCACAGTTCTATTATCTTGATTATATTTTGTCTTCTTGTGCACTTTTGAGAAGTCAGTAGTTTGAGTTTGGCTCGAAACTAATTGTCAAAATCGGTCGGAATTCGTCAACCTTTTCAAAACAATCGTATTGAAATCATTTTGAAAACGATTGTTTTCCATCACGTATCTGATTAACAAATATTAAATAAAGTAGCTTACTTAATCAAACAAAAATATTTACTGGTTTTTTGTAATATATCAAAAAAAAATTGTCTGGGTCATCATCATCGTCCATTAAGCATTTATGAAATGTCACTTTGTTATATGTGTTCAAGTCTGAATGTTTATCTAATGACTCAAAAAAAAAATTTATGAGAATTAACGCAACGACATTAACGAATTTATTCACTCAAAAATCGTCAGTAAAAAAAACTTGGTACAATCGCATTCCTTTGCTATCATTGTTGTTGTTATTTGTGTGTATGTCGTCACCGGGGTTGTTTTTTACGACACAGTTTTTCTTGTTCTTTTTGGTGTTTGCGTGCTAAATAAAAGTCAAGCAAAAAATTTTTTGATTCAGTAAAGAACATTTACTGAAAATTAAATTTATTTTTAGACAAACTTTTGCTTGAAAAAATTTTGGTGATAATTTTTTCTGTGTAAAGACATTAAGATGTACAGTACCGTGCAGTTTGTTAGGTAGAAAAGTAGGTTATTTCGTATGCATAAAAAAATTAAATAACAAAGAAAACTTTGTTTATATTAAAAGGTTAAGCTGTATATTTAGAGCAACAACATTTCATTGTAGTAATATTTACTGTAAAGCATGGTAGTTATGTAAAAATTTTTGAACGAGTCATGAAGATTCATTCTATTTCTACCAAGATAACGACCAGAAGTAAAGCTCTAAAAGTTCGCTTGTGGTTCATTTATAAATGTCCCCATGTCCTTGGCGCAGCTTAATCTCTATACATTAACTTCATAGAGCATTTATGGCGACTATGAGTAAATAACAACATATGATACCGGAAGGACCTTGAGAATATTTTTAAGAAGAATGGTCAAAAGTTAATACATATCTATCTAGGTATGCAACGAATATTGAAAAGTTCTGTACGACTTCTTTTATGCCATTTTTAAGTGTTTTTCAGTGCATTGTAAAATTTTATCAACGACTAATATTTTAGTTCCTTTTTTGTTTTATTCTTTAATTTACCATTCATTAAAGATGTTGAATTTAAAATTTGAAATGATTTTTCGTCAGACCACGTGTCAAATTTGGATGATAATACAGCGGAACAGCGGTTTTGTTGTTTAAATAAAAATAGCTGATCCTTATGTATTTTCATCTGCTGATTACTAGGGGATCATTAGTTTTTTCCTAACCGATCTAGTTTTAAAGATATAGTGACATTTAGGATTTGTATAATTTACATCACTTTTTGAATTGTTCGCTTAATATTTCAGGAATGGTCCTCAAAACTTGAAAATATTTTCTGGATTATTAATCTAGATAAAAGTCTCTTTGATTTTGGTAGAGTCAGGACATCTTACTGTTATTGCAAAGATGTTAAAAATCTTGTGTTTTTGGTTTAGTCCTTAAAACTTTTTTTAATTTTCGTCTACTGATTACGAAAAATGCGTTATTATTTTTCTAGCACCTTTAGTTTCAGATATATTGTGCTTTATATAAAAAAAATACTTTAGATATTTCTTTTCTCACGCCATCAAAAAAAATTTTTTATAATACGATTTTTAGCATCGTTGCAATAAAAGTAAGATATTCTGATTATACTCATCAATTTGACTCTATCCAAATGAAAGAGATTTTTGTGTAGATTAATAGTCCAGAAAGTATTTTAGAGTTTGGAGGACCATTCGTGAAATCTGTGATTTTGTTGAATAAGCGCAGATGTCCATTTTTGTCGATTTTGAGTTATTGATACCAAATTACATTATTTTATATGCTCTTTTACATAGACCGAAAATTTTGCCAATAACATGGACCCATTCCAAAATTTTTTTTCTAAAAACAACGTAACTTCTTAATGTATTCAAATATTTTTCAGCTCTAATGAACTAAATCGACTTGCGCAATCATTTTTCATGTAAAAAATCTTATGTGCTTGAATTAGTTCAATATAAACAGCTGTTATCGACATAAGCTTTTTTTCTGAACACACTTTTAGTGTCCTTGGCAAATTATTTTTTTAATTATTCTCTAGGATCGTAGTATTAAAAATAAAGTATTTCGACTCTCCTGAAAAAATAGGTTCTTAGGCATACGCGCTTATTCAAGAAAACCACAGAAATCTTTTGCGAGTAATACAAAAAGTGGTGTAAATTATGCAAATGCTAAATGTCACTATATCTTTGAAACTAGAGCTGATAGGGAAAAACTAATGACGCCATCGTAATCAGGAGATAAAAACACATAACAGCTATTTTTATTTAAACAACAAAAATAAAACTTCATTTTGTTGTGCTGTGTAATCATACCAGTTTCGGCTATGTGCCATCTTCAGTGTTATCTTGAATATTTGAATTTAAAACTTGTTGAGAAAAATACGTTGTTAAATTTCGTGCTTTAGAAAAATATTTGTTCATTTACTTTTTATATTTTAAATATTTTTCAATATTGCCAGATGTAGAAAAAATGTTAAGTAGTTATAATTAAATAAACGCATCACATTTCTAAAAACTAGTCTTGATCGTTAAAATAACCATAAAGGCTTTAAGTTATGTCTGCTTTTTATTAATTAAGTAAAGGTTTCTTTAAAAAAAGGAAATAATATTTGGTGTACGACTTCATTACTGAGTCACTGTAAGTACATATCACTCATTTACCCAAACAATGTCTTAACGCAAAAATAAAACTAGTTTTAAAACTAGACTTTAAAGTGTTCAATTCAAATACAAATAATATTATATTTTTCTCTCAAGAGGTGAGTATAAAAGATTTTTTTATGAAATTTCGACACAATGAAAGGAACGATATAGCGAATAATTCTGCATTATTAACTCAAAATTTCATTTCTTGAGTTATGACGGTCTTTGGATAAATGAGCGATATGTACATATGTAGTATTAGCGTGACTATTTTTTTGCACGTATGCTTCTTTTGCAGACCCAACTTGAAATTCTGTTGGGAATGTCTAAAAAAAAGTAACCTGAAAGTTACAGCCCTCAACATTAATTTTAAGTACTTTCCCAAAGCGTGGAAAGATTTTCCATACAAAATACACGTAAAAATAATGTGTTTTTAATAAAAATTATAATACTCAGTCGCATTTTATGTTATTGCATTGTACTTGACCTTGATTTACTTGGAATAAAACGGACTTCAAAAATGATTGTGGCGACGAAAGTGTAACTTGTAGTGGTGAGTTGGTACAGGTCACTGAAGTTAATGTTTACCTAAAATTCTCGTTTTTTAGCTGTTATCTCCAATATAATCGTTTGAATAAAAAATGCCGACTTTGTTGAGAACTTAATTTCCTACAAAAATGTGACATAGACTAAATTGCTTAGATTAATATTTCTTGAGATATTAAACTTTGACTGATGGGTAGTATAAAATGTTTACGTTTATATTAGTCATAAGTTAAAGTCTAATATATCAAGAAACATTAATTTAAGCAATTTAGTCTATATAACATTTCTGTCGAAAATTAGCTTCTTAACAAACTTGACATTCACATTATTTTTTTACAGTTGATTATTTCGGAGATAACAGCGAAAAAACGAGAATTTTAAGTAAAAATTACCTTCAGTGACACGTACCAACTCGCCAGTACAAGTTGCACTTTGGTCGCTATAGGCACTTTTGAAGATTGTTTTATTCCGAGTAAATCGACACCATACGATCTAATTGCATATAAAGTGTAGATGAGTTATAGAATTTTTAAGAAAAACACAATATTTTAAGTGTATTTTGTATGGAAAATTTTCTACTACTCACAGGTTAAAGTCTAATATCTCAAGAAATGTTAATCAAACCTATTTGGTCCATATAATATTTTTGTGTAAAATAAAGTTTCCAACAAATTTTCTTACATATTTTTCCCCGTAAAGTTGATTATTTCCGAGATAACAGCAAAAAAGCGGAATTTTAGGTAAAAATAAAATTCAGTGTCCTGTACTAACTTACCACTACAAGTTACACTTTCGTCGCCATATGCATTTTTGAAACCCGTTTTATTCCAAGTAATGCAATAGCATAAAATTCGGCTGAGTATTAGAAATTTTAATAAAAACACATTATTTTTACGTGTATTTTGTATGGAAAATCTTTCCATGCTTTGGGAAAGTACTTAAAATTAATATTGAGGGCTGTAACTTTTTGGATACTTGTTTTTAAACATTTCCAACAAAATTTCAAGTGGCGACTGCAAAAATATACTTGCAAAAAAATAGTGACCCTAATGTAGTATGTATGAATATTTTAGTCATGTAGCACTTTTTTATTCATGAACATTTTCCATTTATGGCATTTTGTTTAACTAGAGTATTTTCTATTTCTTTTGTGTTGGAAGTATGAAACATAGATTATACGTAGTCAACTGGCGACCTGTCAAAAAAAAAATTACAACTCTCTTCACACGGACAAGCACTGTGTATTCAACTCACGTGAGCGGTGTAATTCAACACACATCAGAGAGCAATTGTTGCACTTGAAAACGCACTAAAATTCACTTTTTTTGCCCACACAAACACTATTAGATTTTAATTAATTTTTTTATAGACTAAAACAAATTTCATGTTTCTTCTTTTTGTAATTTTAAAATATTTATTGAATTTTGTTGACATTTGCATGTTGAAATTTATCAATGTTTTAATAATTTTTTCATTCAGCAGAATTGCATTTTTTATACTATTTGGGATAATTTTTTTAGTACCAATAGAATAATTTCAAAAAAGTAATTAGAAAATCAATATTTTTTTAGCTCAAATATATAAAAAATTATTCTAAATCATATTTTCATTAATTAGTACAAAACTAATTGTATATTACAACCAAAAATTTATGTTTAAAATATAAAAATTTTGTAAAATACTATTTGTACAACTATGTACATATGGTTTTCGTGATGTAGTGAAATTTGTATTTTGCACCAATACTAATAAAAAATGTTCTACTAACATATTCTTAGACTTAGGTTTTTGACAGCAGACTTAGGTTTTTGAAGTTTTAGTTGACTATCTACGTACCTATGGTATGAAGCATAGGGTATATAGAGGCCAAACAGAAACTTCAAAAACCTAAGTGTGCTGTCAAAAACCTAAGTATAAGAATGTATTAGTAGAACATTTTGTATCAGTATTGGCTTCAAATAAAAAATTCCCCACAGCACTAAAACGCACTTGGTTGCAATAAAAAGTATTCTAAAGCATTAATATTTTTATACATGAATTTTTAGCAGTTTATACAATTATTGTTGTAGTAATTAATAAAAAATATGATTTAAGAATGCTTTTTAGTACATCCGAGTTGAAAAAATATTGATTTGCTAAACATTTTTTTGCAATTTTTATATTTGGTACTAAAAATGTTTATCCCAAATAGGAACAAAAATGCAACTGTTTAATGAAAAAAATAATTCAACTCATCACTACAATTCAACAAACAAATGTCAAAAAAATTAAACAATTATTTTAAAAATATAATAAATAGAAACACAAAATTTGTGTAAAAAATAATTGAAACTAAAAAGTGATTGTGCGTGTGAAAAAAGTGCAAGTTAATGGATATTCAAGTGCAAAATTTATGCTCTTTTCAGTGTGTTGAAATGAGAAAAATGTTCTCGCTCAAGTAAGTTGAATTCACAGTACTCGTATGTGTTAAGAGAGTTGTCATTGTTTTATTGACAGTACGAGTCCTTGCTATCTATGTTATCAATGGTATGAAGTATATGAATTTAAAAAATTATTTTCAAAAAACTAGTGTCAAATCACTGGATAAAGCAATCAATGCAAGGCATGGCTGCAAAATAGATAATGAATCATAACAACCCAGTTATCAGTAGTAAATGATTAGAAAGCAAATATATTTCAAAAGTCTTTTGAAATAATTTCAATTTCGTTTTAAAGTCTGACCAACAATCCACGCTTACACTTAACCTATTTTTTTACTTTTGTTTTTGCAGTGGTAAGTAAATGTGCAGTTAAAATAAGAAACGTTTGTTTTATAAATTTTTAATAAAAACTATTAAGATCTTCTAAAATAGTTGAGTATAAAATATTTTGCAATATTTTACTTTTAATTGAATTTTGTTTCTTTAATACATAATCATTAACATATAACTAAATGTATAAACATAAAATAAAAAATTTTAAATGTTTAAATATAATTATTATTATAACAGTTACAATAGCTGTGTTTGCGTACCTAATAATTTGTAATAATTTGTAAAAAGTATTACTAAATTTTACAGAATTGTGTTCGTTTACTTTTAAACTCAAAAATTTTTTACTATTTACCAAAAAATTACTGGAAAAGTACGCAAACACATTTACAGCCTGTCCCAGGACGTCGAACGAAAACTTAATCGAACAATAAACAGTCGCACCCTTTCATTCGAATAAGCGTCCCACTATCTTTCGACTTGTCGTTCGTCTGCTTTTACGTTTATAACGTATGTCATATATCTATTGTGAAATTTCTATATTGGCACATCAACAATTTCATAAATTCATTGCCAAACGGCAATAAAAATCGTTTAAATGTTTAAATTGTGCTACAAAAAATTAAACTCTGTTCTAATTAAACTTGGCTCAAATGACAGCCAAAATTATATTAAAATAATTTTAAAAAAACAAAAGCCCAATTTTTTGGATTTTTTATTTAAAATGTAATATTTTCTAGATTACAAGGCAACGACTCGTTCTGGAAGAAGGCACCCAATACTTACATACGTAGTTATATCGGCGTTTTAAAAATTCACATCTGGAATTCAGTTTAGAGAAGTTAAATTGCCCCCTCTTTTGCAAATACATAGTCATACTGACTCGGCAAAGACATTCGTGTAAGCCTTACGTTTTAGGTATAAGATGTGTTTACTATTTGTATGTAAAACACCACGAGGAAAATTTTTGCAGAACATTTTAACTGAGGGGTAAATGTTCTACATAAATGTCCGATTCTTCAGAAAGGGACAAAAGTACCCATACAGCGAAGAGTTAGAAGGCTAAAATATTCCACAAAAATCTTTTTCGTGGTGTTTTACATAAAAAGGCTAAACACATCTTATACCTTAAATGTAAGTCTTATAAGATTTCCTATGCCGATTACAAATTGTGTACAAGTACGAACACATTTTAAGTTGAAAATGATTTCTGGAGCTCAGGTTCAGTATGGAGCTTCGGTCTTTTGAAGACTTATAGCATAATTTCATTGCGATTATTTTTGTAGAACATTTTGACCTGCTGTATCGCCGGTAAAGAAAGGTTTTTTGTATCTTATTTAAGAAAAGGACAAAAAGACCCATATCACGAAGAGTTGAAGCGTTAAAATGTTTTACAAAAATGTTCCTCGTGGTGTTTTACATAAAAAACCTTCTTATACCTAAAACGTAAAATGTACATATCGTTACCTAAAACGCAAACGGCCCATCTAACTTTTTGATAATTGTTCAGGAGAAGCAAAAAACATGTTAAAATTAAAAATATTGAGATTTTCAATGCGAATTTCTCCAATATGATTAAAAAAAACTCCACGAAAAGTTAATTTCTGCATGAATTTTGTATACGTTTGTAATATTTTAAGAGTTATGTTAGTTAGGCCTTTTTGCTTCATATTTTTCTGAAACTAAAAGCCCTATCTATACTGAAAGTATATGAAATGTAATATTTTATTAGTAAAAATAGATTTTTCTCACCGCTCTATCTTGCGAACCGTAAGAGGTAAACACTTGAAATATTTACACGGTTTGCATTACTATGGCCGCTTTAACAGCAAATACTAAAAATAGAAGAATGTTGAAATTAAAGGGTGTCATAAAGCATGTATTGTAATTTTGACATTGGGCTCTAACATGCGAACCGTAATCGGCAGGCACTTAAAATTTTCACATACATAGTATGTTTTACTATGGCCGCTTTAATAATAAATACAAAAAATTAAATAATACCTAATATTTATTTCAATGATGTCACAAAGCTTGTAGTCTAATTTTGACATTGAGCGGTATCTTGTTAACCGTAATAGCGAGAACTCTATTTTTTTTTGTGGTGATGTATTTTGATGAAACACATCATCTGAATTTATAAAAAAGCCGGCCTAAATATTTTTGTTAGTTAGTGCGGTGTGCGTTTCAGCTAACGATATATGTATAGTTTTTGGCGCCTTGTTATCATGCAAGTTAAGAATCATCCAAATGGAAAAATGGCGGATTGCGCGCTTATTTGGGTCTTTATTCATTGTTACCAAAAAAGGCTGAATGAACAATTGCTCAAGAAAAAGCGATCAATACGATAAAGCCCTTAAACCTGGCCGAGCTTCTGCTAGTCAGATAACTACTCAATGAAGCTAATATTGGACATATGTATGTACATTGTATTGTACATACATATGTATTAATGTATGTATATGTAGGAGAAAATTATTAAGACCGGCCGATAACCGGTTTGGCAGCATATCCAATGACCAAAGCAAAATATTTTAAATAATTGTTTTTCTTATTTCTTTGCTTGAATGCAAGGCGAATTCATACTAGGTGGCCGCAACAGCCCAGCTGTTTACGTAAATGTTTACACATTTGGCCTGTCAGCAGTGTTAATGTATCAGCTTTTTTGACAGCCCAAATGTAAATTCTCGACGGCGAATTCTCTTGCGACTACCTGGTGTTGATCTACCTTGGCTTGAATTAATAAAATAATTACAATCAAATTCTTATTTTGTCTCAGTCGACAATAAAAATACAAGTGCCTACTTTTGACAATTGTGTGCGCACAAATGACTAAAAAATTGAATAGTGGGACGCAAATTTGTATTTAACTGCTTACGTTATCGTTCGCATTCATTTTCTTTCGACTTGTCTTGCTGAAGGCTTTTAGTGGGACGCAAAACAGCTGTTTGTCGTTTAAAATGCCTGCGAACGAAAATGTGTGACATCCTGGGACAGGCAGTTCATAATTTTTTTTTAATATTTGCACATACATATATTTAATATAACGAAAGAAAATAAATTTAATTGAAATTGTTTGAATAGAATTAAGAAATTTGTAATGATTTTTTTGTTAAGTTTTTGCTTCAGTTTTCTGCCGGTTGTTTGAAAATTTCTTTTAAATATCCTTATTATTTTTTACCAATTCAACAGCAATATTTCTTTACTATAACTTTAATATACCACAATATGCTCAAACTATTCCTGGCAAAAGCCTTCAGTCTCTTCGATGGCAAATGTTAATTTTTCTACTAGCTGATCATAACTCTTATACGGTGGTAAATCCAAACGATTGAAGCAGGTATGAGAGCGTGGTAGCCATGTTTCCTTGCCCACTTTTTCAATGCAAAAACGTTGGGGTCCATTTGATCCCATTAGTTCTGCAAAACCACCTACGGGTACACGACAAGTGCCAGTGACAAATTGTAAAAGTCTAGCGCGCTTTTCATTATCCGTATCGCGTACAAACTGATGGAAGAGAGTTTATAGGAAATTATGTACATTAATTTAGTCTTTTATAAATATAATATTTAATTAAAATCTTACAAACCTGCCAAAACCATACAACTTGTTTCGAATTACGATTGTAATGCCGATATATTGTATTACGTTGCCAATCGTCCACATCTACATCTTGCATGCCGCAAAGTATCAACTCCAATTCACGTTCATCGAAATATTTTAACCATTCGAGTGGAACTACTTCATTAAAACCCTCCAAAAAGGTTTTTGTTTGTTGCTCAATACCACTAAAATATCAAATTATTGTAAAAGATAAAATTATTCTATAAAGTTACAAACACTGTGGTTGGGTGATCCTTTTTAGTTTCTTTTAGGTTAAGTTAAGTCAAAGAAATTTCGAATTGAAAATTAATTTTTAGTGGAAAAACATTAGAAGACAATTTGGACTAGTAAAATTTTTTTAAAAAAGTTTTTCGCTATTTTTCATTATTGTATGGAATAAATTACTGGTTGATGATTCGAAAATTTGTGTTATAAAAAGTAAGAGGTGATTAAAAAATTATGATGAAAATGTTTTAAAGCTTTTTATTAGGGATTTGCGATTAATTGATTCATCAAATTTTTGATTAAGCAAAATTGATCGATTAATCAAGAATCCTGGGGCCGCATTACCGCATACGTGATCGAGTAAAATTGTTCGAAAATATTCTTTTTGGGATTACGGCATACGATAACCGAGTAGCTGCTGTTTAAATTCCACTCGTTAGCACTAGACCGATCGAATACAATATTTTTTTTTATATTTTTGTTTTGCAAAAAACCATGTAACATTACCTATAAACCTTATTACAGTTGGCCAATCGACTTGGTTGTGGTACTACTAGCTGCTAGAAACACAAAATTTTTCTTTAATGTATTACAAATTTTTAGTCGATTCAACAACTGGTATAATATAAACTTGGTACACTTTTTAAACATTTCCATACGTTAGCTATCGAATGCGGTAATCAATCCATATGATACGTGACGAAATTTTATTCGATACGAAAGCCTACTCGATAACGAATGCGGTAATTCGGCCCCTGATTAATCAAAATGCTGATTAATCAAATAATTTTAAATTTGATTATTCAAAATGAGGATTATTAAAATTAATTGATTAATCGTGATTTTAAATAATTTATTTTGAACAATTGAGAGGCTTAGTGCAATAACTCGATAAGCCACATGTTATCAAAAATTGGATTTATGTGCTCATTCTCTTGCTAGGTATCATAGCTTTGTTTCGAAGAGAAATTATTGGATAAATTCTAGTATTTTCCAAATAGTCATGCTGCATATTTAAAGTAGAAAATTACAAGAACCATACCATTTTAAATTTTGTTTAAACTTAAAAGTCGATTTATTCAATATTTTATTTTTGTGGCTTGCCGAGTTATTGCACCAAGCCTCTCAATTAAACAATTTGTGTTTTTAATTTTTGTCTTTTGTTTTTTATTTTATTTTATGCTTTTGTGTTTTTATTTATTTTGTATTTCTTTCGTTTTATATTTGTATGTGTTAAATTCATTTTGTTTGATTTGTTGTTGTTTTATTATTTTTAATAAAATTTTTCAAATTTGAATAATCAAAATTATAGTTATTTGATTCGATCGAGTTTTCTTAGTTTGAGATTATGACATTCGATATCGAACAATGTGTTTATATTGTTCGATAGCGAATGCCATAATCTCAAACTAAGAAAACTGGGGCCTAATCGTCGCTTTCGATATCGAGTACACTAGGATTCTCGATGAATCCATTAATTGATTAATCAGAATTTTGATTAATCAAAAAATTTTATTAATCGATTAATCGCACTTCCCTACTTTTTATGAATGAGATTTTTTTAATATATAAAGTTAATCGAAAAGACTGTTTAATGAAATTTTTTAAATACATAATCTGGTATGTGATGACAAACGATTAGGACACAAAAACGATTTGAAAACGATAAAAGGTGTGATGTGTTTGCTTAAGTTGTTTTGGCAATAATTTTTAAATATGTTTTTTCCAATCCTTATTGATAAATTTCTTTTCACAGATCTGTTATACTGTTTATACTTTATCTTATGGTGTGCTTTTTGAAAGCCATTAGTTTGAGTTTGCCTCAAAACTAATTGCTAAAATCGGTTGGAATTCATCACACCTTATCAAAACAATCGTATTGAAATCGTTTTCAAACGATCGTTTTCCATCACATACCTGAATAACTAAATAATTGTGTTCTAGCGAAATAATGATTCACGATAATTCCAACGATATTTATATCATAAAAAATTTAAGAATTTTCATATTCATAAATATTTTTTCTATCCCCACATTAAATGTGAAGTGTAAAGACTTATACAACCGTGCTCTGTAAATTTTAGAAAACTAATTCTGCTAATATCATAATTTTTCAGTCTTTTTTAATTTTTATATTACTTAGAGCATCACATATCATATCTTTATTTTTGAGTTTAAAAACGTCTTCAAGACCATTATAAATTTTGGAAATCGCGCGATATCAAATCGACTCTATTTAGTGGTCTGATAGTGTTTTCTTTTCTAAAAAAATATACGATACACAGTTTGCCCTTTTATTAAAAGAATAAAGTTTTAGGTTCTCTAAACAGTTAATGAAAACTGACAAAAAAATGTCTATAAGAAATTTGATATCAAATTTTTATGAAATTCACGTACCGTCGTTTGTTGTGTTTCTGCACTTATGTTATATTTTTCTTAAATAAAAACTAGCACTTTCACACTATAGCAGTATTATGATGAAATTGAACTTGGCCTTAACGATTTCTTTCAAACAATTTGGCAATAAAAACCGGGATATAATATAATTTTAAGTCACGATTACAGCCTAACGTGCCTTGTAATGCCAAATTGTATGAAAAAACTCGTCAAGATTATGTTAAATTTCGTCACTTATGCTAACTTCATGCCAATTTTGTGAACTGAATTTCAGGTTTGAAAGTTTTTGGTGCAAATTTCTATTAGGCAGTACGTAGCTGAAAAGAAAACTATGCGAGTTTTTATCTAATACAGGGGTGCCATATCAATATGTGCGTTCGAGTACCCAAATGTTTTTAAAAATGTTTACTGAACTTTACTGCATTTTACTAAATTGCGTTCGTTTACACAAAATACAGTAAATGAGAAAACAAATTTAGAGAGTAAAGTGACAGTTAGGGTTTGGGATTTTCCGGACTTTTGCACTTCCAGGGAAAAGGGAATGAAAAAATCACGTTCCCGGGAATCCCGGGAAAAGTTAATTTTCTAAATTAAATAGATTTAGTAAATGAAAATTGGCGAAATTTCGATTGTTTTATTAATGTAAGCATTCTTTTTAAATAAAAGTTAATATAAAAGCAATTCTAAAACAAATTTTAAAATGTTTTAAGTGAATTCAAGCAAATAGAGTTTATAGTTATTACACAGTAGGAGATTCTATAAAGACTAATTGACGACTGTATCGCAATTAGTTAAACATTTTACTTTAAGGCCTCCAAATCATTTTATACAGAACTTGCCGTAATGTTTCTTATTTTTCTTGAAAAATTTCCAGGAAGATTTTTATCGTTAAGTAAGCAAGTTACAGTACTATACTCAGCTGACCTGAATTTTACAAATCCTGAGCCACAGTCTGGCTAAATGTCTTTGATTATTCATTTTATTTATCTTAAGACATCTCCTTCAGGGTTTCAATAATTGCGCCGACTTATAATACATTTGAGTAGTGTCAACTCAAAGTTTTTACAGCTTCTATGAGCTTAAAATTTCCACTTCACTTTCCAAAATTTGTTCACTAATTCTGCAGAAAACCAATTAAAGTTCGTTTAATATCGAATTATTTACTTTAGGAAACGATTAGAGAGCACTGTATTCATTGATACTTATACAAAGTATTCCACTTTGTTCTGTTATATTGATTAAACGACATCTGTTACTAAATTCATCTTGCATGTAGTTTTCGAATCAAGCAATAATTTTTCTCGGCTTAAGAGAAATGGTATGACTTCAAGTTCATGTACTTTTTATGAAATTTTCGTATAAGTTGGAACATTTTTATTTTGCATTAAAAAAAATTTTATGGACATTTTACTACCTATTTATCGATGTTGAATAAAAGAATTTTTTCTTACAGTTACATTTGAAACAAGGACAAAGTTCGATATCGATAAACAGGCTATTAGTATTTGAGCAGACGATGAAAAACATAGCAACTTTAAAAGAGAACTTAAACTATTTCATCGTGTAAAGTTAGTCGTACAGTCAATCAAACGAACTTTTGTAATATTTAAAAAAACATAGAAAATTTTGATATTAAAAAAAACAGGATTATAATACAAGTTTCTTATATGAATCAAAATAAATGTTGCGGTCACTTACGCTATTTTATAAAAAAGTTTGTCAAAAAAGTCCATATATTTATGAAATAGTGTGTACTTTTAATTTCCCGTTCCCCGAAATTTTTGAGATTTTCCCGGGAAATTAAAAGTAGAGTTTTCCCGGGAATTCCCGATTCCCAAACCCTAGTGACAGTTCATGACTGAGTATTTACAAATTTTTACTGCAGAAATTTTTGCTAGTAAAATTTAATAAAATGAGAAACATATGATTCGAATGGTAAACAAACAAAAGTAAGCCAAAACAAGTATAAAATTTTTGAAAAAATTGGCGAAAAAAAGAACAAATTAAATAAAACTGAAACAAAAATAAAAAGTGAATAATTATTATGTTACTTCAAGCGCATGCCATTAAAAAGGAAATACAAGTTTTAGAAACCATTTGTTTTGTTTGTATTACTTTAATTTGTTAGTGTTGTGAAAGTGGTAAATACTTGCACTGCACTTGTTTTTAAGGTAATCAATAATAAACACAAATGCTCATGTACTTTAGAATAAATTTAACTAGACACAAATTAGAAAAATTAAAAAAACAAATGGAAAACATTACATAAAATGAATTATTTATATTTTCTTAAAATTTTCGTGTTATAAAAAATATTGTATCGATTACCAATAAGTAAAAGAGTTGAGTAGTCAAAAGTGTAACTGCCATACCTAAATAAGAGCGGCAAGCGTCGCGTTAGCTGCAGGTTATGTATTTACAGAACACTCTGAGTAAATTTGTTTTGCAGAATGTATTGTAAATACGTGCCCTGTTGCTAACGCGACGCTTGCCGCTCTTATTTAGGTATGGCACTACATTTATTTGTCATCAGCTGTTTCCTTAATCTTACGAATTTTTAGTATTTTTCCGGTCGCGTACTTTTTTGGGCAATAGCTTTTTTTGAGATACATTTTTTTTCAGTTTACTCAGTAATTACTCATTTACTGCATTTTACTGTAAAAGTAAACAAACGGACCTAATTAGTGTAGAAGACTTTTTTCTGTCGCCTGAAGCAAAAATTAATGCGCAGACAATTGTTTGCCCAATAAATTTTTTACATTTTGTTTTTTCGCTTTATAAATAATTTTGCATCTTTTGCACGCTGTAATTTATAAAAGTAAATGAAGAAAAACAAAATTTTCTATATAATTATTTTCCCATGTAGAGATAGATGCAAAATGTCTAACCTGAAATTCAGGCAGAGCTGCGTGCTAGGCTTGACATGATTACATTTTATTTTAAAAAAGAAAACGGAGATTAAAAAATAATTTTAAAAATTTGTTAAGTTAAATGGTTTTATTGCAATAAAACATAATAATGATACAGATAATGCACTAAAAGCTAAAAAATAATTACGTAGTACCAGGTACCAGGTACCAGCTACCACACCACTCTCCTCAATAACATAGGACATTGACTATAGATAACGGAAACTTGACGCGCCCCACGGTTTTATTTTAGTCTGATCAATGTCCTATGTTGGTGAGGAGAGTGGTGTGGTAGCTGGTACCTGGTACTCCGTACTTATTTTTTTGCTTTTAGTGCATTATCTGCATTATTATTATGTTTCATTGCAATGAAACCATTTAACTTAATATTTTTACTTATTTTATTTTTAAGATTTTTCGTTTTTTATTTTATGTCCTATATAAACTCTATGATCTGGCATTTTCTTTCGGACTGTACCTTGGACTTGGACTTTTTCCGTGGTGTACTGCATTCTGGTAGCCAAGCGCTTTTATTTAATACCCATATTGAGCGGGCTGAAAATATATATGCATGAATATAGTCCACCATTTTGTACTGGCCGCCAATTTGGAATTGAAAGTTTTTCATTGCGTACTGTATTCTACTAGTCAAACCCTTTCAATTGATATCCATATTGAGGTGTTTCTGTGATTTGCAATAATACTGAATACACATAATCGTAACGTCATCAGATGAATCAGTCATGAAAATTAAATGTGTTCATAAAATTTCAGATCAATCGGTCAAAAGGAAGGAGGTAAAACTAAATATTACTTTTTATGGGCGTGGCTCTTTTCATTTTTTAACACTAAATTGTATTGCCACGAAAGCTAAAGTTGTTTACCAAATTTCAGATCAATCGGTACCAAGAGAAGGGGGTAAAACTTAATATTACTTTTTATGGGCGAGACAAAGCCCACTTTTTTAATTTCAAAATTGTATGGCAATCAAAAGACTGTTTAATGAAATTTTTTAAATACATAATCTGGTATGTGATGACAAACGATTAGGACACAAAAACGATTTGAAAACGATAAAAGGTGTGATGTGTTTGCTTAAGTTGTTTTGGCAATAATTTTTAAATATGTTTTTTCCAATCCTTATTGATAAATTTCTTTTCACAGATCTGTTATACTGTTTATACTTTATCTTATGGTGTGCTTTTTGAAAGCCATTAGTTTGAGTTTGCCTCAAAACTAATTGCTAAAATCGGTTGGAATTCATCACACCTTATCAAAACAATCGTATTGAAATCGTTTTCAAACGATCGTTTTCCATCACATACCTGAATAACTAAATAATTGTGTTCTAGCGAAATAATGATTCACGATAATTCCAACGATATTTATATCATAAAAAATTTAAGAATTTTCATATTCATAAATATTTTTTCTATCCCCACATTAAATGTGAAGTGTAAAGACTTATACAACCGTGCTCTGTAAATTTTAGAAAACTAATTCTGCTAATATCATAATTTTTCAGTCTTTTTTAATTTTTATATTACTTAGAGCATCACATATCATATCTTTATTTTTGAGTTTAAAAACGTCTTCAAGACCATTATAAATTTTGGAAATCGCGCGATATCAAATCGACTCTATTTAGTGGTCTGATAGTGTTTTCTTTTCTAAAAAAATATACGATACACAGTTTGCCCTTTTATTAAAAGAATAAAGTTTTAGGTTCTCTAAACAGTTAATGAAAACTGACAAAAAAATGTCTATAAGAAATTTGATATCAAATTTTTATGAAATTCACGTACCGTCGTTTGTTGTGTTTCTGCACTTATGTTATATTTTTCTTAAATAAAAACTAGCACTTTCACACTATAGCAGTATTATGATGAAATTGAACTTGGCCTTAACGATTTCTTTCAAACAATTTGGCAATAAAAACCGGGATATAATATAATTTTAAGTCACGATTACAGCCTAACGTGCCTTGTAATGCCAAATTGTATGAAAAAACTCGTCAAGATTATGTTAAATTTCGTCACTTATGCTAACTTCATGCCAATTTTGTGAACTGAATTTCAGGTTTGAAAGTTTTTGGTGCAAATTTCTATTAGGCAGTACGTAGCTGAAAAGAAAACTATGCGAGTTTTTATCTAATACAGGGGTGCCATATCAATATGTGCGTTCGAGTACCCAAATGTTTTTAAAAATGTTTACTGAACTTTACTGCATTTTACTAAATTGCGTTCGTTTACACAAAATACAGTAAATGAGAAAACAAATTTAGAGAGTAAAGTGACAGTTAGGGTTTGGGATTTTCCGGACTTTTGCACTTCCAGGGAAAAGGGAATGAAAAAATCACGTTCCCGGGAATCCCGGGAAAAGTTAATTTTCTAAATTAAATAGATTTAGTAAATGAAAATTGGCGAAATTTCGATTGTTTTATTAATGTAAGCATTCTTTTTAAATAAAAGTTAATATAAAAGCAATTCTAAAACAAATTTTAAAATGTTTTAAGTGAATTCAAGCAAATAGAGTTTATAGTTATTACACAGTAGGAGATTCTATAAAGACTAATTGACGACTGTATCGCAATTAGTTAAACATTTTACTTTAAGGCCTCCAAATCATTTTATACAGAACTTGCCGTAATGTTTCTTATTTTTCTTGAAAAATTTCCAGGAAGATTTTTATCGTTAAGTAAGCAAGTTACAGTACTATACTCAGCTGACCTGAATTTTACAAATCCTGAGCCACAGTCTGGCTAAATGTCTTTGATTATTCATTTTATTTATCTTAAGACATCTCCTTCAGGGTTTCAATAATTGCGCCGACTTATAATACATTTGAGTAGTGTCAACTCAAAGTTTTTACAGCTTCTATGAGCTTAAAATTTCCACTTCACTTTCCAAAATTTGTTCACTAATTCTGCAGAAAACCAATTAAAGTTCGTTTAATATCGAATTATTTACTTTAGGAAACGATTAGAGAGCACTGTATTCATTGATACTTATACAAAGTATTCCACTTTGTTCTGTTATATTGATTAAACGACATCTGTTACTAAATTCATCTTGCATGTAGTTTTCGAATCAAGCAATAATTTTTCTCGGCTTAAGAGAAATGGTATGACTTCAAGTTCATGTACTTTTTATGAAATTTTCGTATAAGTTGGAACATTTTTATTTTGCATTAAAAAAAATTTTATGGACATTTTACTACCTATTTATCGATGTTGAATAAAAGAATTTTTTCTTACAGTTACATTTGAAACAAGGACAAAGTTCGATATCGATAAACAGGCTATTAGTATTTGAGCAGACGATGAAAAACATAGCAACTTTAAAAGAGAACTTAAACTATTTCATCGTGTAAAGTTAGTCGTACAGTCAATCAAACGAACTTTTGTAATATTTAAAAAAACATAGAAAATTTTGATATTAAAAAAAACAGGATTATAATACAAGTTTCTTATATGAATCAAAATAAATGTTGCGGTCACTTACGCTATTTTATAAAAAAGTTTGTCAAAAAAGTCCATATATTTATGAAATAGTGTGTACTTTTAATTTCCCGTTCCCCGAAATTTTTGAGATTTTCCCGGGAAATTAAAAGTAGAGTTTTCCCGGGAATTCCCGATTCCCAAACCCTAGTGACAGTTCATGACTGAGTATTTACAAATTTTTACTGCAGAAATTTTTGCTAGTAAAATTTAATAAAATGAGAAACATATGATTCGAATGGTAAACAAACAAAAGTAAGCCAAAACAAGTATAAAATTTTTGAAAAAATTGGCGAAAAAAAGAACAAATTAAATAAAACTGAAACAAAAATAAAAAGTGAATAATTATTATGTTACTTCAAGCGCATGCCATTAAAAAGGAAATACAAGTTTTAGAAACCATTTGTTTTGTTTGTATTACTTTAATTTGTTAGTGTTGTGAAAGTGGTAAATACTTGCACTGCACTTGTTTTTAAGGTAATCAATAATAAACACAAATGCTCATGTACTTTAGAATAAATTTAACTAGACACAAATTAGAAAAATTAAAAAAACAAATGGAAAACATTACATAAAATGAATTATTTATATTTTCTTAAAATTTTCGTGTTATAAAAAATATTGTATCGATTACCAATAAGTAAAAGAGTTGAGTAGTCAAAAGTGTAACTGCCATACCTAAATAAGAGCGGCAAGCGTCGCGTTAGCTGCAGGTTATGTATTTACAGAACACTCTGAGTAAATTTGTTTTGCAGAATGTATTGTAAATACGTGCCCTGTTGCTAACGCGACGCTTGCCGCTCTTATTTAGGTATGGCACTACATTTATTTGTCATCAGCTGTTTCCTTAATCTTACGAATTTTTAGTATTTTTCCGGTCGCGTACTTTTTTGGGCAATAGCTTTTTTTGAGATACATTTTTTTTCAGTTTACTCAGTAATTACTCATTTACTGCATTTTACTGTA
The DNA here is from genome assembly GCA_956483635.1 of Panzeria rudis. Classification (NCBI taxonomy): domain Eukaryota; kingdom Metazoa; phylum Arthropoda; class Insecta; order Diptera; family Tachinidae; genus Panzeria; species Panzeria rudis. The sequence goes on along the minus strand of OY101449.1, from coordinate 87,068,678 downwards.
AAAGTAAACAAACGGACCTAATTAGTGTAGAAGACTTTTTTCTGTCGCCTGAAGCAAAAATTAATGCGCAGACAATTGTTTGCCCAATAAATTTTTTACATTTTGTTTTTTCGCTTTATAAATAATTTTGCATCTTTTGCACGCTGTAATTTATAAAAGTAAATGAAGAAAAACAAAATTTTCTATATAATTATTTTCCCATGTAGAGATAGATGCAAAATGTCTAACCTGAAATTCAGGCAGAGCTGCGTGCTAGGCTTGACATGATTACATTTTATTTTAAAAAAGAAAACGGAGATTAAAAAATAATTTTAAAAATTTGTTAAGTTAAATGGTTTTATTGCAATAAAACATAATAATGATACAGATAATGCACTAAAAGCTAAAAAATAATTACGTAGTACCAGGTACCAGGTACCAGCTACCACACCACTCTCCTCAATAACATAGGACATTGACTATAGATAACGGAAACTTGACGCGCCCCACGGTTTTATTTTAGTCTGATCAATGTCCTATGTTGGTGAGGAGAGTGGTGTGGTAGCTGGTACCTGGTACTCCGTACTTATTTTTTTGCTTTTAGTGCATTATCTGCATTATTATTATGTTTCATTGCAATGAAACCATTTAACTTAATATTTTTACTTATTTTATTTTTAAGATTTTTCGTTTTTTATTTTATGTCCTATATAAACTCTATGATCTGGCATTTTCTTTCGGACTGTACCTTGGACTTGGACTTTTTCCGTGGTGTACTGCATTCTGGTAGCCAAGCGCTTTTATTTAATACCCATATTGAGCGGGCTGAAAATATATATGCATGAATATAGTCCACCATTTTGTACTGGCCGCCAATTTGGAATTGAAAGTTTTTCATTGCGTACTGTATTCTACTAGTCAAACCCTTTCAATTGATATCCATATTGAGGTGTTTCTGTGATTTGCAATAATACTGAATACACATAATCGTAACGTCATCAGATGAATCAGTCATGAAAATTAAATGTGTTCATAAAATTTCAGATCAATCGGTCAAAAGGAAGGAGGTAAAACTAAATATTACTTTTTATGGGCGTGGCTCTTTTCATTTTTTAACACTAAATTGTATTGCCACGAAAGCTAAAGTTGTTTACCAAATTTCAGATCAATCGGTACCAAGAGAAGGGGGTAAAACTTAATATTACTTTTTATGGGCGAGACAAAGCCCACTTTTTTAATTTCAAAATTGTATGGCAATCAAAAGTAAAGGTGTATACCAAATTTTGGATCAATCGGTTAACAGGAAGGGGTTACAACTTAGTATTACTTTTTATAGGCGTGGCGCCGCCCACTTTTGTAATTACAAAATGGTAAAGTCATCGTAAGTAAAGGTGTCTACCAAATCTCAGATCAACCGGTTAACAAGAAGGGGCTAAAACTAAATATTACTTTTTATAGGAGTTGCGCCGCCCACTTTTGTAATTACGAAATTGTAAAGTCATCGTAAGTAGAGGTTTCTACCAAATCTCAGATCAATCGGCTAACAGGAAGGGACTAAAACTAAATATCACTTTTTATAGGCGTGGCGCAGACCACTTTTTTAATTAATTAATTGTATAGTCATCGTAAGTAGTACCCTGTTCAGACATGGATTTTTAACTGAGACAATTTAATTTTAATTGAGCAATTTTAGTGTTCCCACATAGTAAATTAAGCTTACTCAATTAGCATTTGACTTGCCAATGGTGTAATAACTATACAGGTGGCCGCATAAGGGCAACGAATACAACAATAAAACAAGAACTAGATAATGGTTGTCAAAAAAAATACACGTGTTTGACGTAGCTTGTGTCAAAATTAAAGGCGCTTACAAAATTTCAGATCAATCGGTCAACAGGAAGGGGGTAAATTTTCAATTATTAGATTTGAACCAAACTCAACCTACGCACAAACTCCACAACCACGGTAAACTAAATAAACCCATTTAAAAAGGGAAACGTTTTCACTTACCGTGTCATTCTCCATTCCGTCATTAAAGTTATATACTCTTCCTTATTTTCCTCGGATACTTTTTCCTTTTCACCATTTTCCTTCAATTCATGGTGGATAATTTGTCCCAATACCTCAAAGTCTACACTGAACCACAATTCTAAGCCGCACTCATCGATATTATTGTCACGAACCCATATTAAGGAGTTATAAAACTCGGGATCGATAGTTTCAATGTCTTTAATTGTTAGTTTTTTATTGAGCATACGCTTGTAGAAGGGCATAGTGAAGCCGGAGTAAATAAAACGGCCGTGATATAGAGCCATGGCAATAAAGCGGCCGATAAATTTGAAATATTGCAAATGATCGGGATTAACATAAGAGGCGGGATTAATTTGTAGACTATAGTTATTTTTATTTGCATACTCGAAAAGGCAATACATGGGGTTAAGTACCTCGTGGGAGAGAAGGAAAAACCATTCACGTGATACACCGCCATAATCGAGACCTTCCTCACCACGGAATATAATGTAGAGGCGACGACGCAACTCATAGGCTGGCAGACGCATTATTTGATGGTAAGAATCCTCGAATAGAGTCTGGCGAGTTACAGTGATTTTAATGTGTGAAGGCAGAGCATTGCTCTGACAAAGGTAACGAAATTGAGAGAGCTTCCAACGGAAACTACGCTCGTATGCTCGAGGCACACCATACACACCTTTCGCTCCCTTGGGCGCTCCGGGACGAGGATCTTCAAAGGTGGTTCGTCTCGCATTATGATCAACAAAGAATCTTTCACCCGTCGCTGTGTAGCGAATTTCCCAACCTGGCGGCAGAGGACCTTCGTTTATCAAACTAACTTCTTGTCCCTGCGTGCGAGGATCTTCCCATTGCGTTGTACGGTTTTTGTGATTGACAAAATAGACACGATTGTCCGATTGTACCTTCTTCTCCCAACCATCTGGTAAAGGACCCAAAGTATCTTCATCATCTTGTGTGGCTGCAGCTGTAACTGCTGTAGGCTGTTGTTGTTGCTGCCCGTAGAGGAATCTTTGATTACCTTGTGCTACTACATGGGCCCGTTGTCCCTGCCAGTGCTGGAAATGCATTAAACGCTCACTGTTCGGTCTTTGCCAGGTAGTTGTTCGTGTATTGTGATCCACATAGTACACTCTTCCCCTTGGATCCTTGCGTATTTCCCAACCAGGTGGTAATGGTGTAGGCTTTTCCCAATATGTTGATCTTGTGTTATGATCCACGTAGTAACGTCGTCCATATTGATCGAATCGTATTTCCCACCCAGCTGGAAGTGGTTCATCGTCTGCTTGCGCAGCCTGCAGCTGTTGATCCGTTACGTTTGATACTGGCAAGCCGTTGCCCATATTGCCTTGTTGATCTCCTGCTGCAACTGGCGCTGGTAACATACCTCCAACGGCTCCTTGCATTAAGGATAGACATTGTGCTTGTTGAGCAGACACACCATCACTTACAAATACCTGCGTTATAGGACGTACATTTGCTCCAGTAGCACCTACAGTGGACGAAGGCCCATTAACACGTTGATTATGTACCATTTGCATTTGCTGCTCTTGCTGTTGTGGCTGACCAACCATCGCTGCTGCCGTTTGAGGATCCCAAGTACCACTAGGTGTGTTAGGTGCCCTTCGAACTGCACCAGTTTGTGGTACCATTGCTCCTGAGCTACTGCTCCGTTCCAAATTACCATTTTGCATAGCCACAGGTGATCGACCTGGTCCCCCGCCACCACTTTCGCTTACACTACCTGTTGAACGCATACGCACCCGTGTTCTAACACCACCAAATATCATACAACTACGTCCTGGAGCTGCCACAACGGCTGATACTCCAGATGCAACTCCTCCATCACCTGGGGTATTTCCCGTCAATGTACCGTTACCATTTTGCAGCATCACATTGGTCATATCCAATTTTAAGCCATTCAATATCGCCATTAATTCCCCACTTTTCGTTTGTTGGCGATTATCCGATTTAGATGTGACCAACAAGTCCATACTCACTTCCAAAAATTCGCAACGTCCATTGTAGTGTTGTAAAATATGAGCTAAGCTAATTGTTCGCTCACCAAGCATAGCATCTTTTCGAAAGCTAGAATGATCCAATACCTTGAAGTGCAAAACTGAATTGGGCGTAATCTAAAAAATTAAACAAAAAGTTAGAAATTTCTTTTATCTTTTGTTAACCTGAGAATATTTATTTTTTATTAACTATGAATGAGGGTAAGCCAAAACCAAAGCTGCAACAATTAAATAAAAAGTTTTAAAAACGGAAATTTTAAAAAAATGCAAACGACACCAGGTACATTTAAGAGACGAAGGAAGAATAAAGTTTGAGGTTCAATATTGTTCAACCTTATAATAACTGAAGAAACGTACGATTTTGTTAGTAAATTTACTTTTATTTTATAAAAATATCTATAAGATTTTAGATTAGAGTATGGAATTCGGTTGCACGAATAATCGCCCAATGAAGGTTAGGTTAGTAAGAGTAGTGTTGCAACACACATCCACTCGGAGACAAAATTGGATTTGCAATTGGTGATTCCCTTCTATTTGTACCCGTTAGAAAATAACCCCTTTTGTACCCAGAAAAAGGACTATTACCTGTCATTAAGCCACTTAGTTCCCATAATGAAGCCTCTGATAACTTCGCGATAATATCACTAATGCTCTCAGAGACCAGTGACCAGTCAATGCGCTTATCAAGACTTCTATTCATACCCAGTAGTAGTTCGGATCTTCCTAAGTCAAGTTTGGGCCTACATTCCTTCCTACTCCCAATAAACGGCTGGTCCTGTTCAACAGCCAATTGCTGAGTTCCCTATAGCAATGACCCATCGGTAATTTATCCGATCTGACCCTATTCTTGCCATTGGCAGTTTCATTTCCCTCAACATTGCAGCGGCCAGGAACCCAACATAGTCTAAGACTATATTTGTCCTTAAGTAAATTGAGGGCTCTCCTACAGTCACTAACTAACTAGTTTCGATTTGACATTGTGTTCCTTCAAAGGTTTTGGCGCCGCCTGACTGTCGACGTAGAAGGTTACCTCCTCGCCTACATTTCAGGCCGCCAGGATCTCAGCTTGGAAAACGATATATTCGTTCGGTAGTCTAAAAGATCCGCGAATGTCCGTCCCCAAAATATATACACCAGCGCCCGTGCCTATTCCCATTTTTGACGCATTTGTAAAGACCGCACAACCCTCGTAGAGCATATCAGATTGAACCCAAAAATCCTATCCGAAATTGCCAGTGATGGTGTCCAACTAAAATCAATTTCAACGACCTTACGAGTCCGTGAACCCAGGAGTTACAGAGATGCTCCCGCTAAAACTGATCTCATTCAAGATTGCTGTTTAATCTGTTAGTCTTGTCCTTACCAAACCTGCCTCTGATAGTGTAAGAAGACCCCTTGCCTGTGGTGCCTATCGAGGCACACCTATGCACCTTAGCAAGGAATCTCCTATGACCCTCTTTCCTTAATGCATCCCACCACACCACACAACCATAAGAAACAACTGTCCTGACAATCGATGTGTAAATCCAGTTTGCCACCGTCGGTTGCAGACTCCATTTCCTTCGAATGGAGTTCATGCGTGCGTAGTAAGCATTGCACCCTTTCTTTAACATTTCCTGTGTTCCTTTTGATGAAAGCTTACTATCTAGGAAAACACACACATATTTAGCCTCCTCTTACTGAAAGATCGCCCTAAAAGTTGTTGTTATATATTTGCTTATTTGTTCATTGCTCTTGGGTTAATTGACATAATTGAATTTTCGGGTGATTGTTCATTAGGGTGGAGCGTCGATGTCTGAAGGGGAAAAAAGTTCAATCGATTTCGAATACCTGCAGAATATTCCATCTAGGTAAATTTCATTGTGACACAAAAGTTAAGAAAACAAACTATTCAGGGTGTCTCATGTGCCAATTCTGGTTTTTTTGGAGCCCATAGAAAACGAAGTTAAACAGTCATAACTTCTTTGTTTCAAAACGGATTTCTACAAAATTTTTCTTATTTGAAAGATATAGTTATTTTCTTTCAAACAAGCCTTTTGAAAATCGGTTACCAAATCGCTAAGTTATGGTGGCCTGAGTGTAAAAAAAACACATTTTCAACAAAATTTTTGTTTCCTCAGTTAAAAAATTTTGAACTTTTAAATTTAATACGAAAAATCAAAAACGCCCTTGTGTCCTGGCCCTAAGTTGCTTATCAGATACCAAACACTATATAAATTTATAATTGTGAAAAAGCTTTCCAATACACGTAATAGCTTTAAAATCGGTTAAAAATAAATGAGTTATATAGAAATAGGGCGGTCATGCTAATACATTTCATCATAACTGGAGAACGGTTTTGCCCGATTGAGATAAGTCAAACACAGGAAGATGCGAAATTGCCTTTAAGTCATCCATATATAATTTGTTATATTTCCAACTGTTTTTCAGTTGTTTAGGAATTAGCGGCGAAAAATTAGTTTTTTCATGCAAAATTAGCCTTTTTTCGTTTTCAAAATCTCATAAAAAATTAAGAGGTCAGGTATGGAGTTTCTAAGTCACAGGATTTGAATGCGCTCCACAACTAGTTTTATGAGTTTCGGAAAAATGGCAAAAGCTGAAAAAATGGAGGACGCAAGGCAACTAGCTACTCATCGACCTCAAATTGGGACAAAAAGTAAACTATTTAGGCCCAAATTCACAGTCATTAATTAACTAATGAGAATAGTTTAGCCAATGATATTTTATTCACACTTCTTTGTTTGCCATTAGTTAAACCGCCAAATGCCATTGGTTAACAATTAGTTAGATGCTTTGGAACATGGTATAATAAGTATACAGGTGATAGCGTAACGCCAGCAGATTCTTTTTTGCTCTGGTAGTTTTGTACATAAGCTACATCCAGCACGTGTATTTTTTTGACAAGCATTATCTAGTTTTTTGCTGTATTTGTTGAACCTGTATTCTTATTACACCATGCTTTGGAAATTATTATATGCATATAGGCATACTTTTAGGAGCGAAAAAATAATATTTGCTCCATTAGCTTTGTGTGTTTAAAAATGTTTGAATTGCCGCCTCAAGATGTGAAGTATTCTTTATTTCTTTATTTTTGCTTGTTTATTGATATTTGTTAGGGTTACCATTCTTTACCCATATTAAAATTATTAGCTAAACTAAACACTGTGAATATGAAGTTTTAGTTAAACAATAGTTATCATTTTAGTTTACTAATAATTAACAAATGAGTGTACATTTGGGCCTTACAAAAACGCTTAAGGGGCTACCATACAAAGTTTAAAATATTATGAAATTGTACAAAATTGGCACCTGCAGTTCCTAGGATGCCCCCTTAAGGAATGGAGATAGGGAGAGGATAGGCATGTTCAGAAAAAAATTTGGGAAGGAAAAGTTAATTATGATCAGTCTTACATTTCACCCGTCTAGGGACATCCTAGGAGCTGTGGAGCCAATTTTTTACAATTTCACAAAATGTTAAACTTTGTATGGAGTGGAGATAGGAGTGGAGGTAGGGGATAAATATGTTGAGAAAAAATGCTGGGAAGGAAAAATGAAGTGGGTCGATACTCGGTGACTCTGTGGCAATTATGGAGCATTGGCAACCCTTATCAATAAACAACATGAACTGGAAATTCTAAGTAACGGAAATATTACTTTCGGGAAACAGTGAAGAGAACTAACAAGATTATTCGAAAATTAATGCATATTCTGGATTATTCAAATTAACATTAACATTCATAAGAAAATTAGATGAATGAATGCCTGCCTATACACACTCACACTCCACACTTTACGTAGTAAAAGATATACAAATAGAACACAACTTTGCAACAAAAATTGCATATGTGGACTTAACGAAAATAATCCATAGTGTGGACAATATGGAAACTCGTTAAGGCTCGAATGTTCTAGAACTCGATAAAATTCCTATATGTATAAAGGTGTTGGTTGCCATATGCGAGTCAGTGTATTTTTGAGCTTTGACGAGTAAATATCGCCAAGAAGAGTTAGTGGTAGCATCGTGTTTATGCATAAGTGTATTTATTCGAATTTAAAAATAAATAAACAGTGTTGCCAAGAAGTTATTTTTATTGAGATTCAACGAACTTGTAGAAAATAATAAAAGCGTGTTTACGAACAGGTCTAAAAACGTAACTATAGGTGTGTTTCATTACTTTTTGGGCAAAGTTCGGTAAAATGAGAGCAAACAAATATTTTTCTCATTGAGAGACAAAAAGAGTACAAAAGTACGGGAACGCAAAAAACACATTGTTTTCCTGAAAAATAACATGAAAGAATTGTGAAAATAAACATAAAAATAAAAAGCAACATATTGATTTCTAATGACTAAAATTAAATTTTTCATTTGTTATTGTTTATTTTTCAAACAGCTGATTGTTTTGCACTTTACACTAGCTTTGTTCATTTACTTTCCTATCACTTTCCATCAACGAGAGAGTAAAAAGGAATTTTGTAAAATTACTCTCAAAAATAATAAAAAGTAAATGAACACTTTACCATCCAAAATTTTCAAGCTAAAATAGTGTTATAATATATAGGTATATATGAGTACTTAATAACTACTCCTATATGTGGAAAAATGTAATATATGTACCTATTACTATAAAAATAATGTGATTTCGGCATTTATTATTATTTCTTTTCAACAAAATTGAATAAGAAATTGAAAAAAGGGTACATATCTGAAATTTTAAACTTTTGAGGTAATGAAAACAAAAACAAATTATTTTGTAATGAAGTACAATATTTAAAAAATTTATATATGGATTACATTTTGGGACCAATTATCAATCGAAAGTTGCAGAAATATTTTTATGTTAACGTCATTTTGGCATGTTCTGTGTTTCACAAAAAAATAAAATTATGTGTATTTCTCATAGCATTGTTGTTATAAATAATTTTTTATAACAACAATGCCAAGAAAATTCACATTATTTTATTTTTTGTGAAACACAGAATATGCCAGAATAACGTATGTTTATTTGTGTATTTTCGTTAGTTTTGGCAATATTTTTGTTTTAGCGTTTTTTTTTTGTTTTAACGTTTTTTTTTACTTTTTGTCGATATTTTTAGAGATTTATTTTAGTTTTGGGGTTTTTTTGAGTTTTGGGAATTTTTTCGGTGTTTGGTGAATTTTTTCGGTGTTTGGTGATTTTTTTAGTTTTAGCGATTTTTTGGGTTTGACACTTTCGTTTTAGCAAATTTTCGGTGTTTGGCAATTTTTTAGCTTTGACGCTTTTTTCGCTTTGGTGATTTTTTCCATTTTTGGCGAATTTTCGTTTTTGACGATATTTTTAGTTTTAGTGTTTTTTTTCGTTTTGGCGACTTTTTTCGGTTTTTGGGTTTTTTTTAAAGTTTTTTTGGCGATCGTTTTAGTTTTGGTGATTTTTTGCGTTTTAGTAATTTTTTTGCAATTTTGGTGTTTTTCCGTTAAACGCTTTTTCATTTTGGCGATTTTTCGTTTTGACATTTTTTTAATTTTGAAATATTTAGTACATATTAGCTTTTTTAATTTCAAGAAATTCCCTCCTATGGTTTCCAAGATACTGCTAATTGTCTAAATTACATAGTCAAATTTACATTAACATTAAATATATTTATGTATGAACTAATTGGATTATCTACCGCCATAGTGTAAAGTACCGAGTATCTAGATACTCATAATATTTGCAATACTAAAATTTGCTGCAACATCCTCTGGCCCTGATGTACTAGATCCTGTGTTGCTAAATTCCATTGCTTAGACATCTTATTTTGGTGCTGTTGATCCTAATTTAAGCAAAAATTTCTTTTCTATTGTATAATATCATTTTATAGTTTTAAAAATTTAAATTTACTTACAATTTCTTAAATTTCACAAAATATTTTTATTTCCCAACTTCTTTTAGCAAACTTGATTTGTAAATACAAACACAAAACAGCTGTTTGAACAATTATTGAAAGTAAAAATTTTACTATCAAGAATTTTCAACAATTTTTTTGTGTCTCAATTTGTTGCTCTCTTTTGACGCTCTCTCGTTGAAAATTTTTGGAGTTAATGAACACTTTCTATCAAAAATTGTTAACAATTGTTAACAATTTTCAGTAAATGAACACAGCTACTATCTGTCCGAAGAAAAAGTGCGGGCTGTTTCGTGCAGGAAGAAGAAGAATGTTATGCTCTCAAAAACGCTCTCATTTACCCAATTTCGAGTACAGGAACGCGGACGCGCAATTTAGAGGAATGTAACACAACTAATATACTGATTTCGTTATAGCAGTTCAGGTAGTAAGGATCAATCACACCCAAACGAAACAGAACGAAGACAAACTGGGAGAAAAAACGTTGTATCCTCTCTAATACTATTCCGGTGCCACCGATTATTCACGATTGGCAAGGCATAGAAACTGCGTATTAATAGATGCGTTTGTTCTAGCCACATCATAATCGTGCAGACCAAAGGTAGGAGTAAAACACCATGGTGGATGGATAAGAAATTTAAAGCGCAAGTTTTGGATATATTTCTGTTGCGGTGTAGAGAGTACATCTGAGACTTGTTGACTTCGGAAAACTTGATTAACCGCACCCGCTATCCCAAGTTTCCTAAAGAAATCATATGGTAGTTAGGCAACCAGCAGACATGAAAAACAAAATATTTTTTTCTGCGCTGTAAAATATTGAGTTAGCGATGGTCACTGTAAGGCTAATAAAAAATATTAATGCAAAAAATAAAATTATCGTACAAAATTGACGGCAGTGAAGGCAAATACAACAAACTGGTAGCAAATGAACATGTAGAAAAAAAGAACAAAACAAGTAAACAATTAGAAAAGTGACGAAAAAAGAAACTCATAAATAATTTAGTCCAACAAGGTAAACATTAAATTGAGCAAGACTGCATAAGAAATGTAAACATGTGCCAATATTAAAAGTAAATATTTATAAGTAAGTGGAAATTTTACAGGAGACCGCAAACACATGTTGAAAATCACAAATGATTCTATCTTTGTAGTATTAACAGTGACTTGCCCCGAATATTTTATATAACTCTAATATATATTTTTTATGTCGAAGATATTTTTAATAAAATTTCGTCATATAATATTACCGTTACTTATTAAAAAGGACTTGGTGTTCTTTACCTCCCAGATGGTTTTGAGCAGTATTGCATCCCTTGAAACATAAGATTTACTGGAATTTCCCAATAGATAGCGGAAAAAATTCTGATTCCAAAAGTACAAAAAACGTGTTTGGAAAAAATGTGATTTGGTGTAGTTTACCTACCATCTAGAGATATTATAATGAAAATATTTATTATACTGAAACTAATTTAATTTCATATAAATTTGATAGCTTTTAAAATGAAATAGCATTTTGCAACTAAAACACGATGATATTTACAATTATTTTTGCAAGATAGATTAAAATTTAGAGCCTTATTTTGTAAAACGCAACGCTTAGCGTTGATAAATTTTGTGTAGAAAACATGTAAATTACAAAAACAAAACACATACAAAATTGGTCAACGCTTGACGTTGTGTTTTACAAAATAGGACCCTTAATTATCAAATGAAAGAAAAAATATAACATGATGGAATATATAAACAGCTATCGATCACTTACCAAAACTGTAAATTCTTCATTCCATTTGGGTAAATATGTATTTTTAACAAAATCAGTTTTACGTTTGCTTTTATTATCGATTAAAAGCTCAACATATGGATTTGGTTTTAAGAATCCACTGTTTCGCAGTGACGCTTCTTCAACTGTGGGAACAAAATCAAATGTTAGTTTACAAAACAAATTTAATTATAGAAAATAACTTACTTGTCACACTTAATTGATGATAACCTTGATGACCTGAATGTGTTGAGGCTACCAAAGAGGTGCTGCCATTGCTTAATGATGGCGAAGGCCCAGAATTAATATAATCATCCGAAGAAGCACCTAATGCAGCTACAAGTCCTCCGGATGCCGCTGCTAATGCATTTCCGGTGGCCATCGGTAAAGTAAAAACTTAGAAGTTCTTTAACAGAGCCCAATCAAGCTTTATGGTCCTATTCACAGAAATTAGAATCTGTAATAAACATTTTTTTTTGATAATTTAAGCTTTCAAAATACTAAACGTATAAAAAGGAGATGTATGGGTAAAAACACGTCAAGTGGATGGACCACCATTTTTCACTTGATCATGGAATACTTGCTAAGATATATGTATTAATCGAAAGTAGTAATCAGTAATAACACTGTGTAACAGTGCAAAAAACACATGGACTTGACAGTATAGGTTCGATTCTTCTATCAAAGGGTAGTAAAACCCTATACTCAGTTTGGTGAATTGTTTGGGAAATTGGTGACCAATTGTTTTTTATTGGCCTCCAAATTTTCTGAAAATCAGTGGGCCCTCAAAAAAAGGTGTCATCAGTTTTTCGCCAACATCTAATTCAGACTTGGTGATACCGCTTAACTATATGGGGCAATATTGTAGCTAAGAGTCCGCTTAACAGATTTAATTAACATTGTATGCCAAAAAAATAATTTTAAATATAGAAACAAAATTTTTTTTACTGTTTTCAGAATAACTTACAGAGACTCCTGATTGTTTGATAATAATATTTGGCCAAGTTGTAGCATTTCACACGAAATAATGAACAGAGTACCATGCTTTAAATAAAAAATAATGTAATCGAAAGATTAAATTGAAAACGAACTTAAGCCAAAATAATTAAATAACTTTGGATAAAAACCATACAGTTCGACTAAATTCATAACTTAATTGTTAAAACTCTACAGGCACTTAGCTAAACAAGAATGTATAATGACAGAAATCTAAAAAGCTTAAAAAGTTGAGCATCATAAAGAAAAACATAGTGAAGTTCAGAACCTTTAAACAACCGATAATCACCCTTATCGGGAATAAAAGTTCATGTGAAATGTGTTACCTTTCCCAAAAATTGCGACAGCCAATTTTATGCTGTTGTTGTGTTACTATACTATTTTGTCGTTTTGTTCACCATTTTTTGTTCATGGGAAATATTTCACGTGAACAAAATGTTCGCCTCTTATTCCCGATAAAAGTGAATATTTGAGAATAGTCACGAGGTGGTGACTAATCTGTTAATTGGGAAAAAAGAGTAAACAGGATTTTCGCTCGTTGGCTGTTGCTGCCATCGTTGACAGTGTGGTATAAGAGAAAAGAGCTCTGATGAGAAGACTGTGGTGGTCTCGAAACATCTGATGCCAGATCAAACTTCCGTACAGCCAAATTTTTCTTTGAATGTTCAACTATTACATGCTCTAAAAATTCTTTCTCAAATAAAAAATAGTTTAATCGAAAGATTAATTTGAAAACGAACTTAAGCAAAAATAATTAAATAACTTTGGATGAAATATTTACAATTCCATAACATACCGTCTACAACTGCGATTAACTTTGATGAGATGAGAGAAAACGTCGGCAGGATAAGAAAACTAAAATGTCGATATTTCTCTTCATGTCATACAACAGGAACATGTATTTTAACTTTTATTATGAAATTTCATTTAATAAAAATGCTCATTGAGTTAACATGCACTATTTTTGCACAATTAGTTATTTTATTTTTAAAATAGCTTAAAAATTTTTATTAAAAAACCACTTGAAAGTAATCGACATTGTGTGTTACACTGTGGCAGTCGAAAATTCGGGCAAAGGTTCTGATAATTGATCTGATATAATTCGGGGACAAGAAGTCGAATGGCGTTCACCACTTAGTCCAATTGGCTCGAGTTTTCGAGATATTGGTATTTTAATACTTTTTTTGGATACCCTATTATTCATTTAGGATCGATCTTATATGCAAATTATGTTAAGAGAAAACGTTTATATCCCTACCCAGCAAAATGTAAATAAATGCGTTCAAAATGAAATAGTGTTTCATGGTTTCTTGAGCACTTGTTTCTTCGAATGCATTCTGAATGCCATCGTAAATCGTAAATAAAGCTATAGTTTTTGAACTCATTAAAAACGCATGCCATTTCACTAGGTAATATATTGCATAAAATATTAAATCATTAAATTGGCACATTTTCATAAAACAAGTCTTAGATCCAGCAAAAAATAAGAAGACAATAGCTCAGTGGTAGAGATTGTGTCTTAACAGTCAGAAGAGCATGGTTCGTATCCCAACTGTGGCAATATTTCTTTTATTTTAATTTGTTTATATTTACATGAAAAATCGACATCGAATCAGCGAACTTGCATGGGTTCAATTCATTCATTTTAATGGAGATCAATTTATTTAAATGTTCATGTAAACACATGATCTCCAATGTCACGCCTGTGCTAAAATCATGCATGTTTCACCTAAATCCAACCACTTCGTCGTCATTCAAACTCATGATTAAACAACTTTCCTGTCACGGAAGATTTTGCTGGGTATGTTTACATAATCAGCCCAATTATGAATAACAATTCCCCTATTTTCCCTATTCTTAATAAAATCTACCCGGGGAAATGTTCTCTTTTCCCATTCCTTCCCAGCAAAAAAAGATATATTTATATATATATATATATATATATATATATATATATATATATATATATATATATATACAGATATATATATATATATATATATATATATATATATATATATATATATATATATATATATATATATATATATATATATATATATATATATATATATATATATATATATATATATATATATATATATATATATATATATATATATATATATATATATATATATATATATATATATATATATATATATATATATATATATATATATATATATATATATATATATATATATATATATATATATATATATATATATATATATATATATATATATATATATATATATATATATATATATATATATATATATATATATATATATATATATATATATATATATATATATATATATATATATATATATATATATATATATATATATATATATATATATATATATATATATATATATATATATATATATATATATATATATATATATATATATATATATATATATATATATATATAT
>OY101449.1:86970903-87053389 GCA_956483635.1 Panzeria rudis | reverse complement strand
ATTATATATATATATATATATATATATATATATATATATATATATTATATATATATATATATATATATATATATATATATATATATATATATATATATATATATATATATATATATATATATATATATATATATATATATATATATATATATATATATATATATATATATATATATATATATATATATATATATATATATATATATATATATATATATATATATATATATATATATATATATATATATATTATATATATATATATATATATATATATATATATATATATATATATATATATATATATATATTATATATATATATATATATATATATATATATATATATATATATATATATTATATATATATATATATATATATATATATATATATATATATTATATATATATATATATATATATATATATATATATATATATATATATATATATATATATATATATATATATATATATATATATATATATATATATATATATTATATATATATATATATATATATATATATATATATATATATATATATATATATATATATATATATATATATATATATATATATATATATATATATATATATATATATATATATATATTATATATATATATATATATATATATATATATATATATTATATATATATATATATATATATATATATATATATATATATTGTTACGAAATGAAAATGCAGATTCAAATGTAACGACACAAACTGACAACCCGATCATTATCTGCTTTATACCCCTAAATCACTGTAATAAAATCAAAACCTGGCAACCAAGTACCACAATTAAACTTGGCATCACTCGACAACTGCCAATAGAATTCAAAATAACGGAAAATGGAAGTTTCCGGAATCTTCAGGAAGCGGTAGCTAGAACTTTCAAGATTATTCGAGACTGCTTAATCGCAATTACAAACAGTGACATTAAACTTAAACTGCAAGAGATGTAGACTTGATGACAGCGTAATTTGTTAAGTTGCAAGCATTAGAGTATGTGTGTGTGCGAAGATAAACAAACAGAAGAATAATCTCATGCATCTACACACGCACATGCATTGCACCATAGCAAGACCAAAATGATCATGCCGTACACTTAAAGATGAAAAGAGACCTGAATTACAGTACAGTTAAAGATAAAGAGAGACGGCTGTATTCCAGAAAGTTAGCGAAGTTACCAGAAGGTTTTATAATTGACTATATAAGGGGAGGCTGCCAGACGACATGGATAAGTGTGTTTTTAAACTTAGACGAGTAAACATCGCCAAGAATAGTTAGTGTGTACATCGCGTTTAGTTGTACGTGTTTTTAAAGTAATAAATAAAGTGTTACTGAGAATTTATTTGTAAAATAAATATCTGTGTTTTATTTTATTGCAATTCAACGAATCCTGTGAAAATAATAAAACCGTTTTTATGTAAAGGACTAAAAACGTAACAATTGGTGTCAGAAGTAAAATTGCAAAATAAAATAAAAAGGACATTATTAATTAATAAAATAAAAAAAGGACATTATTAAATAATAATAAGGACATTAAAAAAAATAGAAGCCATGAAGTTTGAAGAGCTAAAAGTTGAGCAGCTAAAAAAAGAGCTGAGTAAGTTGGAACTGCCAACAACAGGCAATAAAGTGGAACTTCAGAAGAGGCTGATAGATGAGTTCAAGCAGCGTGGCATCGACATCGGGACATACGAATTTGAGGATAAAGAGGAAATAGAGGTACGTACTCGTGCCACGACAAGCAGCATGGACTTAAGTACAATGTTCGCCGCTATGATGCAAAAATTTGAAGAAACATCTAAAACCACAAATGAGAAATTTGAAGAAACATCTAGAGTGAACAATGAGAGAATGCTGGCTGAAGTTCAAGAAACATCTAGAGCTAACAATGAGAGAATGCTGGCTGAAGTCAAGGCCGAAGTTCAAGAAACATCTAAGGCCACAAATGAGAAACTTCAAGAAACATCTAAGGCCACAAATGAGAAACTTCAAGAAATTTCTGAGGCCATAAATAGAAGAGTAGATGGCATTGAAGTACAAGTCAGCAAATTTGACGAGAAACTCTCAGAACTAGAGAACAAACTCCATAGCCTAGAAATTGGCGGCGTCGAAGTGCATGTAAAAGATGTGGACGAGAAATTACATGAACTGGAAGCAAAAATTGTTAATCTTCAGTGTCAAGGAGGGCCAGTGAGAGTTATTCCAGAGGCTTCCAGCAGAGTAAAGACGCCTTGTTTCGATGGCAGCGCACCTTTGAACATCTTCAAGTTCCAGTTCGAAACAGTTGCCAGCAAAAATGGGTGGAACAGTGAAGAAAAGGCCATAGAGCTGATTTTGGCCTTAAAAGGAGCCGCAGCAGAAGTACTTGAAACCGTACCAGGGAGCTGCAGAAATAATTTTGATGACATAATGGCGGCACTGCAGCGGAAATATGGTGGCGAACATAAGCGAGATATATACCGCATGGAATTGCGATGTAGAGGACAAAAGCCCAATGAGTCTCTACAAGATTTCGCAATGGAAATTGAGCGGTTAGTGCAGCTTACGTATCCAGGTGAAAACCACCCATTCCTGGATCATGTCAAAACAGAGGCGTTTGTTAATGGCATCCGTGATCCTGACATCAAGCTTGCAGTGTGTGCTACACAAAAGGCTACATTCGCAGAAATGGTTTCATTTGCACTAGCTCAGGAGACTGCTAGGGTGATTTGGAAGCCACAGGTGTGCAAGGTGCGGAACGTGGAGGTCATTGCCGAAAATGAGAGTGATCTAGTCTCTAGCATCAAGGAGGCAGTGAGACAAGCATTGGCGGAGAAGGACGGCAAAGTAAAAGCTAAGTGTTATAACTGCGGCAAAATTGGCCACTTCCAGCGCAACTGCAAGGCGCCAAGAAAAAGAGCCAGATCTGTTTCGCCACCAAGGAATAGTAAACGGGTGAACCAACAAACAACACAAGAGTCCCCGTTAAACTAAAACGAGCTAGCACTAAGGGGCAAGAGCTAGCTCCCACAAACGACGGCCCCACAATCTCCATATCAGTAATGCAGCAGAAAAATAGCAACCTTACTGCATGTGGATACATCAACGGCGAAAAGCACATCTTCACCATAGACACAGGAGCGTCGCAGTCAATAATCAGGCCCGATATAGTGAAGGGGAAGTGTGAACCTTTAAGGAATATAAGACTACGTACAGCTACTGGGGAGCCTGCCACTGTCTACGGTAAGACTGAAGCGAAGGTGACTATAGCCAATATAAGCGTGAAACATGTGTTTATCGTTGCCGATATTGTTGACGAGGTTATTATTGGAGCCGATTTTATGATAAACCATGGCATCAACCTGCATATGGGGCAACAAGTGATGATTTGGCGTAATGTTGAAATACCGCTTGATGTTGGATATGACAATCAAACGCACGTAAGGAAACTAGTTGCTATTGAAAACCAGACGATACCACCGCAGTCTGAATCAGTAATATGGGCACGCATGGAGGGAGATTGTGAGGACAATCGGTTGTGGGTAGTAGAACCAACAGAAATTAAGAGCGAGCTATTAACAGCAAAAGCCCTCGTAAAAACTTGCAAAGGAGGGAAGATCCCTATAAGAGTACTTAATTTATCAGGCAACAAAAAAGTCGTCAGCGGAAATTCTGCTATAGGCCAATGTACTCCACCAGAGGCAATAATAAACTGCGAGCGAAAGCCTGAACCAGCCAATATGTCCGCAAAAGAGCGTGAACAATTTGAAGAACACGTGGGGAAATGGGTAGCAGAATTAGCAGCTCCTGATAGAAATAAAGCTAAACAGCTGCTAAAAAGGCACACCAGCGTCTTCGCCTTGAAAGATCAAAGCCAAGGGAGAACGGCAATAGTGAAACATGAAATAAATACAGGCGAAGCGAGGCCGATCAAACAGCCACCCAGAAGTGTACCCCTAGCAAAACGGAATGAGGTAAAAGAACTTGTTCATGAAATGGAGCGGAGTGGTGTAATCGAGCCATCTTCAAGTCCTTGGAGTTCGCCCGTTGTCTTAGTCAAAAAGAAGGATGGCAGTACGAGATTCTGCGTTGACTACAGAAAGCTCAATGACGTTACTAAGAAGGACAGTTATCCACTACCAAGAATTGACGACACCTTAGACACGCTGGCTGGAACGAAATGGTTCTCCACGTTAGACCTACAAAGCGGATATTGGCAGGTGGAGATTGCAGAGAAAGATAAGGAGAAAACTGCTTTTAGCGCGAGCGATGGATTATGGCAGTTTAAAGTTATGCCATTCGGGCT
Source organism: Panzeria rudis (assembly GCA_956483635.1). Lineage (NCBI taxonomy): Eukaryota > Metazoa > Arthropoda > Insecta > Diptera > Tachinidae > Panzeria > Panzeria rudis. The sequence goes on along the minus strand of OY101449.1, from coordinate 87,049,076 downwards.
CTGCAATGCTCTAGCTACTTTTGAACGCCTAATGGAACGAGTGCTGAAAGGACTTCACTGGAAGACTTGCTTGGTGTACCTTGATGACATCGTCGTGATGGGAAAGACTTTTTGATGAGCACCTCAAAAATTTGGCAGAAGTTCTTCAACGCATATCATCAGCTGGTTTAAAACTTAGCGTCAAGAAATGTGCATTGTTCCAGAGAGAAGTAAAGTATTTGGGCCATCGAGTTACAGCAGACGGAATCTCAACGGATGAAGATAAAATACGAGCAGTAAAGGACTGGCCTCGTCCGAAAAATCTTCATGAACTGCGCAGCTTTCTGGGCCTTTGTACCTACTACAGACGCTTTGTACCAAATTTTGCCAACGTCGCTGCAAGCTTGCATGAGCTAACCAAGAAGTCGAGGCCGTATCACTGGGGCGAACAGCAGGAGAATGCGTTCCAGACACTAAAGGATTTACTGAGTACGTCACCAGTACTAGCCTACCCCATAGCTGGAGAAAAATTTTTGCTTGATACCGATGCGAGCGGCTATGGCATAGGAGGTGTGTTGTCGCAAGTTGTCAATGGCACAGAAAAAGTGATAGGCTATTATAGCCGTATACTCTCAAAGCCTGAAAGAAACTACTGTGTGACACGACGTGAGCTTTTGGCAGTGTTGGAGTGCATAAAACACTACCATAAGTACCTGTATGGCCAACACTTTACGCTGAGGACCGACCATTCTGCATTGAGATGGCTGTTGCAGTTTAAAAATCCTGAAGGGCAGCTAGCGCGCTGGATTGAACGTCTTCAAAGCTACGACTTCAGCATCGAGCATAGAAGGGGCGTAAAGCATAACAATGCAGATGCTTTATCACGACGGCCCTGCAGCTTGGACTGCAGACATTGTGTTAAGGCCGAAAAGAAGGAATGCGTTATTGATGTTCGGCTAACGCACATCGATTCCGATGAGGACTGGTCAGCGGCACAGAGAAACGACACCATATTGGCGACAATTATAGCAGCCAAAGAGGAAAATAGAAGACCTGCTCGCAATGTAATATCAGCTGAAAGCCCACTTGTGAAATCTTATTGGGCTCAGTGGAATAGCCTGAAGCTGATAAACGGGTGCTTGTACCGCGTATGGGAAAGTGCAGATGGTAAAATGGCTTCCAACCTAATAGTTGTGCCATCCTCCAAGGTGAATAAGGTTTTGCACGAGTTCCACAATGGTCCTAGTGGCGGTCATCTGGGAGTGACAAAAACGCTGGAGAAGCTAAAACAGCGTTTTTATTGGGTTGGGTGTCAACAAGCCGTAGCCGACTGGATAGCAAACTGCCCACAGTGCATCGCAGCAAAAGGACCAGCAAGAAAAAGTCGAGGACAGCTGCAACAGTACAACTCAGGTGCACCATTTGAGCGGATAGCAATGGATATAGCAGGTCCTTTTCCCGTCAGCGACGCCGGGAATCGCTATGTTCTTGTGGTGATGGACTATTTTAGTAAATGGCCAGAAGTATATGCCATACCCAATCAAGAAGCAAGGACAGTTTTGAATGTATTTGTCAACAACTGGGTATGTCGCTATGGTGTTCCAATAGAATTACATTCTGACCAAGGTAGAAACTTCGAGTCTGCTATATTCCGGGAAATGTGCGAATTATATGGGATAAAGAAAACAAGAACGACGCCGCTGCACCCACAGTCCGATGGTATGGTAGAAAGATTTAATCGCACTCTAGAGGAGTACCTGCGAAAAGTGGTAAGCGCGCATCAAAGGGACTGGGACGAGCACATTCCCAAATTTTTGTTGGCATATAGGTCAGCTGTACATGACTCGACATCACGAACACCTGCTAAAATTGTCTTCGGGACGGAATTAAAATTGCCTGGTGATTTGGAATTTGGCGTTAAGCCTACACCAACAAGTGAAGAAGGCACCAGCTCTTCCCAAGAGCAAGAAAATTTAAATGAGCTACATGAATTTGTACGCAACCGAATTAGAATGGCCAGTGACAAGATGAAGGCTAGATATGACCGAGCTGCAAATTCTGAGGGATTCAATGAGGGTCAATTGGTTCTACTTTACAACCCACAACGAAAGAAGGGATTGTCTCCAAAATTGCAGACTCATTGGGATGGACCGTATAAGGTTATTAAAAGGTTGAACGATGTCGTCTATAGGATACAGAAGTACAACAGCCCAAGGTCCAAAATGAAAATCGTACACCTGGAACGACTGGCGCACTATGGAAAAGGTGATTGTGTGCCTATTCGGGACGAACAGGCTTAAGTGGGCGGCAGTGTTACGAAATGAAAATGCAGATTCAAATGTAACGACACAAACTGACAACCCGATCATTATCTGCTTTATACCCCTAAATCACTGTAATAAAATCAAAACCTGGCAACCAAGTACCACAATTAAACTTGGCATCACTCGACAACTGCCAATAGAATTCAAAATAACGGAAAATGGAAGTTTCCGGAATCTTCAGGAAGCGGTAGCTAGAACTTTCAAGATTATTCGAGACTGCTTAATCGCAATTACAAACAGTGACATTAAACTTAAACTGCAAGAGATGTAGACTTGATGACAGCGTAATTTGTTAAGTTGCAAGCATTAGAGTATGTGTGTGTGCGAAGATAAACAAACAGAAGAATAATCTCATGCATCTACACACGCACATGCATTGCACCATAGCAAGACCAAAATGATCATGCCGTACACTTAAAGATGAAAAGAGACCTGAATTACAGTACAGTTAAAGATAAAGAGAGACGGCTGTATTCCAGAAAGTTAGCGAAGTTACCAGAAGGTTTTATAATTGACTATATAAGGGGAGGCTGCCAGACGACATGGATAAGTGTGTTTTTAAACTTAGACGAGTAAACATCGCCAAGAATAGTTAGTGTGTACATCGCGTTTAGTTGTACGTGTTTTTAAAGTAATAAATAAAGTGTTACTGAGAATTTATTTGTAAAATAAATATCTGTGTTTTATTTTATTGCAATTCAACGAATCCTGTGAAAATAATAAAACCGTTTTTATGTAAAGGACTAAAAACGTAACAATATATATATATATATATATATATATATATATATATATATATATATATATATATATATATATATATATATATATATATATATATATATATATATATATATATATATATATATATATATATATATATATATATATATATATATATATATATATATATATATATATAGGGTGGCGCATAAGTAACGTTAAGATTTGATCAGTGAATACATTTTTTAATTTAAGTCTTTTTTTTCGTCTCTTTACAGAATTAACTAAATAATACTTGGGAAATTTATGATGGAAAGGCTTAGCACAGAACAAAGAACCAAAGTTGTTCAATTTTACTTTGAAAGTCAGCATTCGATTATTCAGACACAAAGATCATATCGAAATTTCTTTCATGTTCGAAATGCTCCTAGCGCTCCAACAATTTACCGATTGGTTCAGCGTTTTGGGCAACAAGGGGCTGTCTGTGATCTTCCGCGTGCTGGAAGACCTCGTGCAGTTCGAAATGAAGTGAGCATTGCTCGAGTGCAAGCAAGTATTGAGGAAAACCCCGAAACTTCCACCAGGCGACGTTCTCAGCAGTTAGGGATGTCTAGGCGGTCTTTGCAAAGAATTTTACATATGTTACATCTTTTCCCATATAAGATGCAATTGGTTCACGAGTTAAAACCAAATGATGCACAAGAACGCATTCAATATAGTCGCCGTTTTCAAGAATTGTGCCTAGAAAACAACGAGTTTATTCACAAACTCATAATGAGCGATGAGGCTCATTTTCACCTAAATGGTCACGTGAATAAACAAAATTGCAGAATATGGGGCAGCGAAAATCCAAGAATAATTGTTGAAGATCAAATGCACCCACTTAGATGCACAGTATGGTGTGGAATAACTTCAGAGAGGATCATTGGACCATATTTTTTCGAAAACGACGAAGGAGTTGCGATTAATGTGAACGTCATTCAATACCGGGAAATGATTGAAAATTTGTTAAGGCCAGCGGTGCAGAACTATCCAGATTTGTGGTTCCAACAAGATGGAGCCACAGCTCACACAGCTCGTCCAACTATGGCTATCCTGCGCGAAATTTTTGGCAGTCGAATAATATCACGTTTTTCTGATTTTAAGTGGCCACCACGTTCGCCTGATTTAACGGCTCCCGATTTTTTTCTTTGGGGTTACCTAAAGGGTAAGGTATATGCCAATAAGCCTAGAACCATCCAACAACTTAAGGCCAATATCCGAGAAGAAGTGGGGGCGCTGGGACCTGAAATTCTAAGAAAAGTTATGGAAAATGCTTTGGAAAGAGCACGTCAGGTAGAATCAAACAATGGGCTACATTTGAAAGATATTATCTTTAAAACATAATGTGAACATATTTCCAAACTATATTCTAAATTTTAATAAATGCCAACGTTAAATAAAAGCAGAAAGAAAAGAGTTATACATTGAATAAATCTTAACGTTACTTATGCGCCACCCTTTATATATATATATATATATATATATATATATATATATATATATATATATATATATATATATATATATATATATATATATATATATATATATATATATATATATATATATATATATATATATATATATATATATATATATATATATATATATATATATATATATATATATATATATATATATATATATATATATATAATATATATATATATATATATATATATATATATATATATATATATATATATATATATATATATATATATATATATATATATATATATATATATATATATATATATATATATATATATATATATATATATATATATATATATATATATATATATATATATATATATATATATATATATATATATATATATATATATATATATATATATATATATATATATATATATATATATATATATATATATATATATATATATATATATATATATATATATATATATATATATATATATATATATATATATATATATATATATATATATATATATATATATATATATATATATATATATATATATATATATATATATATATATATATATATATATATATATATATATATATATATATATATATATATATATATATATATATATATATATATATATATATATATATATATATATATATATATATATATATATATATATATATATATATATATATATATATATATATATATATATATATATATATATATATATATATATATATATATATATATATATATATATATATATATATATATATATATATATATATATATATATATATATATATATATATATATATATATATATATATATATATATATATATATATATATATATATATATATATATATATATATATATATATATATATATATATATATATATATATATATATATATATATATATATATATATATATATATATATATATATATATATATATATATATATATATATATATATATATATATATATATATATATATATATATATATATATATATATATATATATATATATATATATATATATATATATATATATATATATATATATATATATATATATATATATATATATATATATATATATATATATATATATATATATATATATATATATATATATATATATATATATATAAGTTTTTAAAGTGGTTTTCATGCAAATTTTTGAGTGAACGTTAGATTTATTTTTACTAAATCAACCCCAAAGATAAAAGTAATAATAACGTTTTGAAATTGTACGCCATTCGAAAAATTGGATTAACGAATATTTATAATGAAACTAATAAGCCGTTTCCCCTTATATCTGTGGTTTTTGCAAATAATCATGCATGTTACAAAATACATTCTTTGTAAGATAGCCAAGAACGATTTTATTTAAAGCCATAGTTATTTTTATATTCACACGAATATTAGTGCTAAAACTTAAAAAACACTAAAAAGTGTGTGACAGAGCATCATTTCTTATATGTACATAAAAGCAACAATAATTTTTGACCGATACCAACAAACGGAGAATATGAACTATGAATTTGTTTATATTTTGTATGTATGCTCCCTCAGAACTCCGCGTTATATAGACCATTTTGATCCACTATTTAAAATTTTTATATTGAACTTGTTATCTGGCTGCCTTTCTCTTTGCTTTGCAGTCAGGTATAACTACATATGTATGCATGTGTTGTTTAAATAATTCGTTAGAAAGCGACGTACTTCGTTAGTGCTGAAAACTATTTCCTTTTAGATAGAAAAAACTTCAAAATTTATTCATTTTATTTCAAAAGCATTATATGTCCTAGAAATTCATTAAATACTAGAATTTGGTTCAATTACTCCCTTTTTAAAAAAGTTGCCCCCTTTTTTCGAAGAATCCCTATTTGGTGACACTTTTTTCCTCTAAATACCCTTTTTGTGCCACTTTTTAAAAATTTTCAACGGTCACCCTGCTTCCGAGAGCATCTGAGTGACTACACTGTACATTTTACTTAAGCAAAAACAAATATTTATATTAACACACAATCTTATTATCAACGAAAACATAAAGTTTTTATTAATTTCTCTTACTGAACTCTTGCGTTAGTGCTAAATAAAATGTAAACACGAAACAGCTGATCCACATTTTCCCTCTCCCTTATTTGTTTATTCTCCGGCTTTTTAGAATAGGACGATTTTTCCCCGGGAACAATGAATGGGAAGAGAAAAAACTTCCCGGGAAAATTCATAATTAGGCTGAGTATGTTGCTCTTCGATTATAGTTGCCTCAACCATTTTAATTCTTTGCGTGTACGCTTAAATAAATTTAACATTTCTTCAATAATTGATTTATTGCAATTTCTGCACATATAATGGGCGCCTATACTTGCAACGTTTTCATTTCAAAAAGTTTAAAAATTTCTTTAGTTCATTTTCATAAAATATCGAGTCGTAACCGCACGAAATCGCAACCAGCCAAAATAAAACTTTACAAGAGAAGCTTTTTTAGGGTTCCGTACACCAAAAGTGTAAAGGAACCCTATTGTTTTCGCTACGCTGTCCGTCCGTCTGTTAGTCTATCTGTCTGTCCGTCTTTCGCCTCTACAACAACAAATATATGACAGTTAAAAATTAAAGGGTGTCCTAAAGCGAGCAACGAAAAATGTTGAAATACTAATGTAATATACAGACACTTATATATAGACAGTTTACATTTTCAAAGTTATAGTTAATTGGTCTAGTCTAGACTACACCATTAAAGGGTGTTCTATCAGTTAATGTAATTTTGACTATGAAATTTTGACAATTCGCTATCCTTGGAAACCGTAAGAGGTAAAATCTTGAAATTTTAAAGAACGCTAAAACTAAAAAAGTGCAAAATTAAAAAAAATGTCAAAACGAAAAATCGACAAAATGAAAAAAGGGTCAAAGCAAAAAAAAACGCTAAAACTAAAAAATCACCAAAAACCGAAAAAATCCCCAATACCGAAAAAAGCGCCTAAACTGGAATAAAGTGCTAAAACTTAAATCAATCGCTAAAACTAAAAATATGGTCAAAAAGCGAAAAAACGTTAAAACAATAAAAACGCCAAGACCAAAAAATTGCCAAAACTTAAAAATCGGCAAAAAACGAAAAATCGCAAAAAAACGAAAAAATCTGCAAAATGAAAAAAGCTCCAAAAAAAGTTTAAAAATAAAAAACTAAAATTATACGAAAAAGCTAAACGGAAAAGTTGACAAAATGAAAAAGGGCAAAAACGAAAAGGGATATATGTGTATTCGTACGGAAACCTTCGTGTGCGAGCCAAAGTCGCACTTTACTTAATGTATTTTTAATAAACTTCGCTTCAAATGGCAGTATTGCTCTGAAATTAAGTATATCAGTTGTTTTTAGTCCAATATACGTAACATAATAAGTGTTAATGGTTTATTTCTAACATAATGGTATTTTATGTGGCTTACGATATTTTTTTCTGCCATACTAACTACCTACTGAATAAAATTTTGTTGGTTACGATGAAATTTTATATTAAAATATTATAAGGTTTTTTGACTTAATTTTATTTTAAATGATGTTTATTCATGACAAAAGCAAAATTTTTATAAACAAAGTTAATATTTTCGTTAAACATTATTTTTAAAAATATGTAAAACGCATTATCTTCAGCATTGGCAATTTTTTTATGTTAGTATTGGCTTAATACAATTTTGAGTTGTTTTATTAGATAAATACTTCACATTTTCAAAACTAAAATTAAAACTATGAAAATTGCAAACAGAGATCCGATAAAATTAAATTGTACGTAAGAGGATTAAAAAATAAAGCATGAACATTAAATATAGATAAAAATATCTTAGCAGTGAATGACAACTACAATAAAAAGTCCTTAATTGTTATCCACTTGGTCTATTTCTATTAGAGCATTCCTAATTGATTGACGAAATTTTAAATTCATATAGATTATTATCAAATTTTATATAAGGGTTTCTGCAAAGTATCTTGAGATCTTTCTGGCTCACTGAAGAAATATTTAAAATATTATTATATAACGGCACGGCCCGTTGTAGGTAGTTCCAAAGTTAAACCTACCGATTTGATATCATATTTTTTTGTTTCGGAGTGCCATATTTGAGTTTTACGATACTTAATTATTAAAAACTAACTTTAAAAAACTTGACTTCTTACTTTCTAATTCGAACCGATTTTTTCCCCAACGTCTGCACTATTTATAAGCAAATGCCACCATTTTACAGAGCACGAACAACAGTGTAGATTTATACGGGGCGTAAAGTGCAATGCCTTCCACCATTCGTGGCGGTGACTTTTTTTAGAATAAAACATTCCACCCTGTTAGAGAGCAAACAAAACATTTTTAAGAAATGAACACCAAATTCCACTTCTTACATGGATATGTAGCATTTTTTTGCAGAAAAGCAAACACCATAAGTTAAACACAATTAACTTTTTTCGTTTCAAATGTAGTATATATTTTTGTCTCTAAATATTAGATTATTGTGTATACGATAGACTCTTACCTATCGAATGACAACTCGATAGATGTACATAGATGTTTGATTACTCGATGTCGAATGCTATCATCTCAAATTACGATACTTTTTATACGATATCGAATGCCATGATGCCAAAATGAACAATTTTGATCAATTCTGCTCATTATCGTATACGGTGATTACACCCCTGCCATCACTACTCCCTGAACATTTTGCTTTTATGTATTTTAAAAAAGTTTATAAACAATATATGATAAGATTGCCTTTTAATTGAAACGATAGATAAGATACCAACTAGACCGCTTTTATTTATTGTTTTATTTTTAAGCAAATACAAAAACGAACTGCAAAGCCTTTTTGGTTTACAATCTTGCAAATAAAATTTATTGTATCTTATTCGAAACAGTAATTTACGTCACAATTTTTACTCTTTACTGTTAAGCAAACATCTAGAAGTTTAGTTGAAGCCAAGGCTTACCCTACGTCTATACCTGATATATTTTTATCATGACAAATGTCAAATTCCATATAGAAAAAATAGCTAACATAAAACAAATTATTTTTCAATATAAAGTTTGACTTTTGTCATGATAAAAACATATCAGGTATAGACGTAGGGTTGTTAACCCTACATTCTAGGGCAACAAATACAGTAATACAAAAACAACAGGCAATTTTTTGTGTCTGACGCTGTCAAACTCTATATGAAATATGAAGAAAATTTTTAAAAATTTAAGCAGTGATTTTAATGTATGGGTTTGACAGTCTCTGGCACGAAAAAAATAGAGCAAAAATAATTAGCTGGCGTGGCGATGCCACCTGGTTGAACACCTGCACTTGATATTCTAAAGGAAAAATTGATAGAGGATTGGAAAGGCAACAAGCTCCGCTTCTGACAGCTCGGAGAGGCTACTGAAGATTCTTTTGTCTAGAAGGTGAAGTCGGTTATAATCCAAAGCAGGACAGAGGCACAGAAGGTGCATGCTATTTTCTTCTTCTTCATGACAGCTGAAGCAATAGACGTTGTAGGGGCGACCCATGCGTTTAGCGTAGATTCCAAAGGTGCAGTGACCGTGGCCATCAAGTTCCGCAAGTGCAACTTTGAGAAGCTTAGAAATTGTTTAGTTCTATTAGCGTCGAGGCGAGTCTATATAATTCTCCCTAATGAGCAGATTGACTCATTATACCATCTGGTTTGAGCCGTCTGCTAAGAGCAGCATCAATTCGTCTCCAGCACGATGAGTGTCAATATCGACATCCCGAAACAAAGCTCCACTCTTGGCCAGATCATCCGCAATGATGTTGCCTGAAGTTAACCCACGTCCGCATACGCATTTGAGAGCGATGCCTGAATGACTCGACATCGCATTTAGCGCTTTCTGGTATTCTATAACTAGTTTGGATGTGTTGTAGACACCTATAAGGGTTTTATTGCCGGTTGACTATCGGTTACAAATTGTATATCGCTATTCGATATCCGATAAAACCTTACCCTACGTCTTCACAAGCCATCGCCTTGAACATGACGCCGGCAGAGCAACTGTAAAAAATTTATCAACTTCTTTGTTGTGCTGAATACGTACGATGTCCATGTTCTGCCTTATCAATGTATTTTGTGGTAGTGCAATAGAGATGGAATAATTACCAATTTTGTTCTGTGTCTTTTCTTTCTATTGAAAATAGTTGGTGTCGGCGAATCTCATGGCAAACATTGATGCTCAGACATATGTTCGGGCATCAATATGAGAGCATGGACGAAACATGGACATGAGCGGTTTACATCAGCCATATGCGATGTTCGATATGATGTTCATACCAAATTCATGGCTAATGTAGACACTCAGTTAGCCAGTTGGTTGCTCTTTTGATGGCAGACAATTCTGCTTGTAGGATGCTACATTCGTTCGGGAGTGTGAAGGATATTTTGATCCCGTTTCCGCAATGTAGACACCCCCGCCAACTCTCGTGGCCACGTGTGATAATGGGGAAAAGTCCCCCGTCAAAGAGTATCGTCATTCTGTCTTGAAGCAGGGCTTCGTAGTGCAGTAGTCTATGAGCTCTGGAATAATTCCAATGGTCTCTAAAATGCTTGCATGGGATGATTGCCGCGGAGCCAATATTGTTGAAGGCACCTTCAATATCCATGAAGGATACCAGTGTAAAATTTGTGTGCTCGAGTGGCTTTTTTGTGTCCTACGAGCGAGTGCAAGGCTGTCTCAACGGATTTCCCCTTGGTGTAGGCGTGTTGAGAGCTGAGAGGAGAGTACTGTCGACAGTTGTTCTTATATGAACCTCGATCAGTCTCTCCAGTGTCTTTAGAAGAAAGGACGTTTGGCTGATGGGTCTAAAGCCCTGTCAACCCCGTTTTTTAGCGAAGGGACGTAAGCCTCACGTATGCAATCAAAACACAATTTTTTGCAGAGAATGTTCCTCAATATAAAAAAAAAAGTTAAAAAGGAAAATTTTCCAAAACTCGCTATTGCGGAAGTACATCGAAGCCACATCTGCGCAGAGTGTGCAACTAAAATTGTGTAACACATTTTGCCATTGTGTAAATCATATAACAACTGAAAACATTTGAATTTTAAAATATCATAAAAAATCTGACTTTTTCACCTAAATCACCTAAAACAGCTATATTCATTACTAGTAAAATATTTGCCGCCACATACACAGAAAGAAAAACGCCGTACTAAATTCAAGTATTTTCTATTTACTTTGAGTACGAGTCGTACTCAGAAATTTAAGTGCGAATAATACTAAAATGTACTTAAATCCAGTGATGTCAACTTTTGCGACCAAAAACGCTCAAAATTTAAAAAAATGGGTAAATTGAAAAGATACGTATAAAGCAATATACAGTAAATTTTTCCGAAAAATCGCAAAAAGATCTAACTTATAGTGTTTCTTTTGAAAATCAAAACACGTTGAAATTTTGGGACCAACTTAAAATCACAACCAATTTTTAAAGAAGTAGAAGATTATTCTAGACTCTTCATCTTCTTTTTTGCTACTTGTAAAGCAAACTAACAACAGAAAATGATTAAAACAATGTTCCCGCATTAATTCACAAGTCGCTATTGCTAGAATAAAGGAAGAAAAAGTGCTCAAAAATAAAAAAAAAATTACCCATATTGATCAAAAATTAAAAAAGGCCTAAAAGGTAATTGTAAAAAGTACTAGATTTGCCCTTTTTTGGAGCTAAAAATTTGTTTCGCGTTTTAAGTACCTAAAAATGGGCTAAATCTAGCACGAAAAGGGGTTAGTAGGTATCCCTGCTTAAATCAATCATAAAATTCTTAAATCATGTAAAAAAATTTGGAATCACGTGCAAATTTCAAAGCAAAAACTTTGCTTACTGGTAGGCAAAAAAGTATATGAGGATTTAAGTCGTAACTACTTACAATTTGACTCGATAACTACTTATTTTTGTTTGAGAAGTGCAAAAAATAAGGAATACCCCTTACAAATGTATTTACATTGTCACAGCAATTAACTAGTTAGTATTTGGCTTACTTGAAGCTAAAAAATAAGTAATCAAATAAACAAATTAAAATTAAAAAAATTCGAGAAATAAATTTTTTTTTTATTTATTTCTCGATACAATATTAAAGGTCGAATAACCAACAACAATATAAGTAATTAAAAAAATTTTTACACACGGTATATTTTATTTATATTTATTCAAATTTTTTTATTTTTTAGTTTTGACCCATCGGGGATACGAATATACAAACACATGTTGACTTAAAAAGTGGTTGTCTACTTATTTTATTAATACATATCAACAAATTGTACATACTTTCAGATAATGAGAAAAATACGTACTAGTTTTATTAAAAACTAGGTAGTATTTCTAATTTGAAGCATAGTAACAAGATAAATAAGTGCCATTCATTACTTTGTAACCCATTATTAAAGTACTACCGATTATAAAAATCACTAAAGTTTTTGTTGGGTTCTTAAATTAAGTACAAAATTCTTATTTTAAGTACAAATTATTTCTATTATTATTTTTATTAACTTTATACAAAGTCATAGTTGGTATTTATTTGCTTGTGGATAGCCGCAATTCACTGGTGTGCCGTTGTTGTTTCGTTGTCGGTTATTTTGTTAGTTCGTGCTGTGCCGATGAATAACCGGCAAACGTCGTATTACCTGGATTTTACACTGGATTTTAGCTGTCGTTATTTCACGTACTGATTTAGCTGAGTTGTCTCAAGCGTTGGTTTACAAACATGATTAGTTAAGTTCAATAACAGGAAGGAACACAAATAAATTTTAAATTAAATTCTCAAGTCTGTGCTACGATTAAATAAGTAAAAATAAGCCGGATTCGGGCTTGATTCAAGTACGCGGCGGGACTGTTTAAAGTACGCAGTAGGATTAATTCAAGTATGCGGCGGGATTGATTGAAATACGCAGCGGGGTTGAATCAAGCATGTAATACGAGGTTTGCCGCTACTTGTCAGCTAGTCCCCAAAATATAGGGAAAATGGCCCAAATTTAAAAAATTAAAAATGGTCCAAAAAATTTTAAAATTTTCCCAAAAAAAAGAAAAAATGGCCTGAAAAACTTTTTTTTTGTTTTCAATAGAAATTTTGGGGTAATTTTTCAGTGCCATAATGGCATATGCAATATGCTTCTCAATGCTATTGGGCAATAACGCCATACGCAAAAAGTGGACGTACGGGGAGTAAAGCCATATTTATCAGCTATTGCCATTATAATCTACCTTAAATCAGTCTTGACGAAGGCTTTTATCCGCTCGAATATGCAAATATCTTTACTCAGCGAAGCCGCTTTTCGATATACCTAGAGGAAAAAACTTTTAAGCCCGGCCAAAGGCCGGCTATGCAAAAATCTTCACTCAGCGATGCCGCTTTTCGATATACATAGAGGATAAATCCCTAAGCCCGGTCAGAGGCCGCCTATGCAAACAACTTTACTCAGCGAAGCCGCTTTTCAAAACACCTAGAGGAAAAAACCCTTAAGCCCGGCCAAAGGCCAGCTATGCGAAAATCTTTACTTAGCGACGATGCTTTTCGATATACCTAGAGGATGAAATCCATAAGCTAAGCCGAAAGCCGGCTATGCAAAAATCTTTACTCAGCGACGTCGCTTTTTGCTATACCTAGAGGAAAAAGTCCATCCGCCCAAATAGGAAAAATGGCCCCAGCAAATTTTGTTGTTGTTTTGAATGAAAAAAATGTCGGGCCATTTTTCAGTTTGGGACATTTTTCATTGGGGCCATCCTTCCCACTTGAGGAAAAATGGCCCCAATGAAAAATGGCCACAAACTTGAAAATGAAAAATGGCCCCACATATTTTCTATTGCAAATAACAAAAAATGTTGGCCCATTTTTCCCATTTTGGGGCCATTTTTCATTTTTGGTTTGGGCATTTTTCATTTTTCAGTTTAAGGCCATTTTTCATTGGGGCCATATTTCAAGGAGGCGTAAACATAGTACACTTAAAATAAAATTTTTTGCGTGAATAAAGACGAATCAGGCTAAAATTAAGTATTTTGCACTTGACACCGACGGTTGGGATTAATTTAAGTACGGATGGACTGATTTTTCTTTTCTGTGATTGACTTTTCTTTTCTGACCAGACATCCCGCTTTAGGCGGGATTATTCCGCTTTTAAAAGTTCGCTCACGCCTAAAATTTGTAGCCCGCTTTATCGCCCTTTTTCGAGTTTTAAAATTTATAAATATATTATTTTTTAATTATTGCAGAAAATTTGGAAAATGTTTCACCTCGAATAAAAAAATATCTTTCTCTTTTTTCAGCCAGTACAACACATTAGCGGAATTCAGTATTTGATGCAAATGGTCTTGCGGCAGTGCAAATGCAAAATATCATAGATTTTTTATGAAATCCAACCACAAAATACACAAAATGTCTTTAATAAGCTACGATATTTTGCATTTGAGCGTTCGCAAGACCATTTGCATCAAACACTGAACTCCGCTATTGATTTAAACTATTTTAAAATTGAAAAAGTGAATTTTTAGATGTTGCTTCGAAACTTATTACCTGAAAATGTATAATCCAAAGATATTTAATTATCTAGGATTAACTTCATTTCCCAGCAAAAACTTTGCTTACTGGTAGGCAAAAAAGTAGAAGAGGATTTAAGTCGTAACTACTTCCAATTTCACTCGATAACTACTTATTTTTGTTTCAGAAGTCCAAAAAATAAGGGGTACCCCTTACAAATGTATATACATTGTCACAGCAATTAACTAGTTATTATTTGGCTTGCTTGAAGCTAAAAAATAAGTGGTCAAATAAACAAATTAAAATTAAAAAAGTTTATACACATTTGGGGTATTCACAAGGTGTCTTATCATGTCATAATGTCATAAAGAGCTAATATTTTAAGATAGTTTAAAAACATTGTTGTTGTGCTTCAAACAAAAAAGTCCTAAAATAATAAGACTTTTTGTGCTGTGTTTATTATTTTGTCATAACTACACAGTAAAAATCTGAGCCGAACGGCCGAAACTCTTTCGTCGAGCCGTTGATAATATTACAATCCGCCGCCGTTGATATAAATGAATGTATGTAATATGCAGTAAAGTATGTCCTAAAACTGTTCACAGTTTTACAACTTCACGTTTAATTATATTTTTGTAGCTGCGTAACAAGTAAAAATAAAAAATCGAGACATTTAAAAATATGCAAATGAGAAAATTTTGTTTGTATACTTTAGCTGGCTGGCAGCCAACTAACGTTTTTCTACTAGCAGCCGCGTGGAAAATTAGTCGGCTCAGTCGCCGGCAACAGCTGGTTTCGTTTATATATTTGAACAATTTCACTTTCTGTGTGCGTTGAAATTTGTTTTTACTTTAATTACAAATTAAGAGTTTAAATGATATACAGCTGGGTTTTATTTGCTTTATTAACAAGTTGAATAATTTAAAAACAAACTGGATATTATTTAAAGTTTGTCACTTGTTCTTAGCATTCTGATTTCCAGTATTTATAATTGCTTTTTTATCAGCTGATACAAATTTCAAATAGCACACTAACTTATGAGGGGTTGCTCACACAGTCATATATTTTCGAGTTATTATTTTAAAACATATAACTTTATGACTACCTTGTGAATCCCCCAATTATGTTTTATTTAAATTTTTTCAATTTTATTTTTTTGACCCAGCTGGGATACGAACCTGTGCGCGTTCAGATTTGAAGACAAGTACTTTACCCACTCAGCTATTGTTGACTTATAAGTTTGAGCGACAAAAATTTTTTTCATATACAAACACATGTTGACTTAAAAAGTGGTCGTCAACTTATTCTATTAATACATATCAACAAATTGTACATACTTTCAGATAATGAGAAAAATACGTTGAGTGTTGTGTTTATCTTCCGACGGGGTTTTTTGAATTTGGAACGATTTTCCGTCATCCCACGTCAAATTTGGTTTGTAAACAGACCGGTTTCGGCTATGTGCCATCTTCAGTGTTCTATTGAATACTAAATCGTTTTTCTGTTGTTCGTTGTTTCTTTTATAATTCGTTTGTATACCTGACTTCCTTCCTTGATCCCTTTGTATTCTGCTCCCTCTTTCTCTCTCTCGCTCTCTCTCCCTCTCGCCTTTATATGATATTGTGTCTCTCTACCTGCTACCTGGTTCTGTTACTTTCGTCTCACTATTATGTTTGTGTTTAATATTTTGTTTATATGTAATCTGCTCTCTTAGTTATCAGTTGTTTTATCCCTACGTAGGTAATAATCCGTAATTGTACGTTTCTGGGTAATCCTTTTGTCTTGTTCATTTTCTACTACGTTGCCTGGACAATTCTTTTCTTTTGTGTAAAAATATTTTAACGGTTCAAATATTACGTCTGAAGCAGTGTTTATTTGTTCATTTATTATTCTTCCGTCAAATATTTTTTGTTTGTATATTTCCATGTTCTCTAATACGTTCAGTCGCCGTCCTTTATGTTGTGTATGTAATAGATTAACTGTTTTTTAATATGTCCTGGTGTACATTTGTTATCGAATATGTGGTTTGCGAAATTTGATTCTGTTGTTATTCCTGGTTCTCTCAGTTTCTTGTTGTAGTCTCTCATGTGCTCGCGAAATCTTGTTGTTATCTTTCTTCCAGTTTGTCCGATATAACTGTGTTGGCATGTGCAAGTTAATTTGTACACTCCTTGTTTATCTAGGAAGTCTGTTTCGTTTGTTCTGTTTTGCAGTATTCTACCCAAGTTGTTTCTTGTTTGGAATGCTGTGTTAATGTTGTGTTTTCTAAAAAATTTTGCCAGTTTGTATGTTGATTTTCCCATATACGTAAAAGTAGCCCAGGTTTTCCTTTCTTGTTCCTGTTCTCTGTTTCGTTTCTTACTTGCTTGGATATCCTTTCTAATCTTGTCAACTAGGTCTTTTTTATATCCATTGTTTTCCACTATGTTATATATTACTCCTATGTCTTTCAAATAAGCCTCACGTGTTAGGGGTATTCGTTCAAGTCTCGTTATTAATTGCCTAATTGCTGCGTTCTTATGTTGTTGAGGATGGTTTGATGAATTGTGTATTATTGTATCTGTAGCAGTTGGTTTTCTGTATATTTCGTATTCAACTCTATTTAAGCTCTTGTTTGCCTTAATCGTTAGGTCTAGGTAATTTATCCTTTCGTTCTCCTCCACTTCCATTGTAAATTTTATGTTCTTGTGTTGTTTGTTCAGTAGATCCAGAATTTGTTCCTCCATATTTCCTTCTAGTACACATATAATATCGTCCACGTATTTTGCGTAGAATTTTACCCCAAAATTGGTTTTTAAGTCCTCTACGTATTTCTCTTCTAAATTTTGCATAAATACTTCCATGAGTATTGCTGATGTTGGATTTCCCATACCTAGTCCGTTGATTTGCCTATATATGCTGTTGTTGAATTTGAAGTAATTTTGCTCCAATGTGGCTTTTAGCGTGCTTGCGAGTTGCATTGAAAATTCCACGTCTTCTGTTTTATTGAGTAGTGTTTTATGTAGAATGTTCATTGTCTCTGTTGTTGGGATTGATGGATATAAGTCGTTTATATCAAATGAGACTAGTTTAGTATTTTCTGTTATCTGTATGCTCCCTATCTTGTTAACTAGTTCCGTGGTGTTGGCAATTGTGTGTTTGTTCTCTAGATCCAAGGTATCCTTCAGTATTGTTTTTAAGTATTTCGATAATCTATAGCTCGGAGCAGATTTGTAATTAATTATGGGTCTCATTGGCGTGTTTGGCTTGTGTATCTTCGGTAAAGCGATCATAGATGGAGCGGACGGGTTCATAAGTGTTAATGAATATGATATTCCTGGTTTTATTACTTTGGTTGTCTTTTTTATTATTTCCTTGATCTTTGCCTGGTATTCGTCTGTAGGATCTTTCCTAATTCTCCTGCATTTTGTATCCACTATTAACTGTTCCTCGATGTACTCATCCTTGTTGATTAATACCGTTGTATTTCCTTTATCTGCTTTCGTTGCTACGATATTGTTGGATTTAAGTTTTTGTTTCAGATTTCTAACTGTTTTGCTTTCCTTGTTTGACCTCCTTCTTGATTTGACTTCCTTCTCTATTATTCGTTTGCATGTGTATCTGGCCTGATCCTGCTCCTCGTTTGGTAGCATCGCTATTGCAACCTCTGTGTCCACAATAGTTTGTTCTATTTCCTTCTTCTTGTTATTTTCCTGGATGTTGTGCTTTAGCCCCTTCTCTAGTAATTGCGCCTCTTCTTTATTGATTCTAACTCCAGTTGGGTTTATAAATCTAGTGTGGAAATTGTGTTTTTCGTATCTTTTTCTGTTTGTTGATCCTGTTAGTTTGTCTAGTTTTTTGATCATATTTATGTATTTCTGTTCCATTGCTTCCGCGTTTCCTGTATTTATTTGGTACATCAGTTGGGATTCGTTCTGCCAATTGTAAATGAATGTCTAGTAATTCCGAGTTTGTTTTTTGGTATACAAGTCCTGGATTTCAAATTTTACGAAACTTTTTTCCGCTCTTCTCTCAGTTTTTCCTACTCGCGACTGTGCTGGTCTTTAGTTTTATTCTAGCGTATTCTAGTGTGACATTCAATGCGAGGCATTGTTTGTTGAACCAAATGTTTGCTTTTATTGTAAGTATCTTCCGTTGACGTAGTTTGTAAAGGTTTAAAAGTCCGATTGTGTCTAAGTTGTAAGCATGACAGGCATTTGTTGAGTGTTGTGTTTTTTTGAATTTGAAACGATTTTCCGTCATCCCACGTCAAATTTGGTTTGTAAACAGACCGGTTTCGGATATGTGCCATATTCAGTGTTCTATTGAATACTAAATCGTTTTTCTGTTGGCCGTTGTTTCTTTTATAATTCGTTTGTATACCTGACTTCCTTCCTTGATCCCTTTGTATTCTGCTCCCTCTTTTTCTCTCTCGCTCTCTCTCTCTCCCTCTCGCCTTTATATGATATTGTGTGTCTCTACCTGCTACCTGTTTCTGTTACTTTCGTCTTACTATTATGTTTGTGTTTAACATTTTGTTTATAATCTGCTCTCTTAGTTATCAGTTGTTTTATCCCTACGTAGGTAATAATCCGTAATTGTACGTTTCTGGGTAATCCTTTTGTCTTATTCATTTTCTACTACGTTGCCTGGACAATTGTTTTCTTTTGTGTAAAAATATTTTAACGGTTCAAATATTACGTCTGAAGCAGTGTTTATTTGTTCATTTATTATTCTTCCGTCAAATATTTTTTGTTTGTATATTTCCATCTTCTCTAATACGTTCAGTCGCCGTCCTTTATGTTGTGTATGTAATAGATTAACTCTTTTTTTAATATGTCCTGGTGTACATTTGTTATCGAATATGTGGTTTGCGAAATTTGATTCTGTTGTTATTCCTGGTTCTCTCAGTTTCTTGTTTTTTTGTTCAATTTTACCATGAACTAAATTCACTTGGTTGTTTTTTAAATCTTATTAATATCAATTTTAAAAATTAATAATATTTTATGCTATTTTGTAACAAAAATTTTTTTTGTTAATTTTACCATGAATTCAAATTCAAGTCGTTGTTTTTTAAATCATATTCCAGCAAAAAATACACTCCAAAGAAGTCATGAAAAAATGTAGATTTCGCGATCCGGAAGTATAGCAAATTTGGATAATTTCTAATTAGTTTTACATATCCTTGCCATTGCAAGAAGTTCTGTTTTTCGGTTACCAATCACCGAATTGGAAGCGATGCTAGGACAAATTTCTTTTTCGGTGTTCTATAATGATTTTTCCTCAAGGAAAAAGGATAAAAAAAATTACCCATTTTCACAATTTTTTTTAATACGAATTTAAACTCAAAACTTTATTTTCATGTAAATTTAAGTGAATAAATATAAACTTAGAATACTTTTAATAATTAAGCTTTTAAGTTATTTATAAGAATATTAGTTGATAAATGTCCTTTAAAAAATCGATTTTTTAAAAAGCATGGCGAGTATTTTTTAAAATTATAAAGGAACTAAAAATTTTTTCTTGCTTTTCTACTAATTATCTGCATATTTTTTATATAAATAGATGCTTTGGAAGCAAAGAAAATGTAACTCCTTAAAAATTACTTCCAATTTTTTTATACTGGGCTAAAATCAATTTTAAATATTCTCTCTTACAATGTAATTGTGTATAATAAAAAAATTACACTTGAGTTTTGTTGATCTAAACTTGAACTCAATTTCAATATTCGTATCGGAATCGGTATCGGCGATATCTATTTTTAAATATCGGTATCGGATCGGCAAAACGCCGTATCGTTACATCCCTAGTTTAAATGTCGTTCGGTAACATATTATGTTTATTAAATTTATTTCAATTTAAAAAAATATTTATGCAGATAAAAAAATTAAAAATTGTAAGTTATATTTCAAGGTAGATCAACAGCAGGTAGTCGCAAGAGAACTCGCCGTGGAGAATCTACATTTGGGCTGTCAAAAAAGCTGATACATTAACATTGCTTATATTTTAACAATTTTATATTTTAACAATTGTATAAATGTAATGTTTTTATGGTTTAAATAGACGATCCCCTAAAGAAGTAGACAAATAATCTATGAAGCGTCGGGAAAAATTTTAACTAAATGCAATTTTTATTTACACAAAAAGGCCAAATTAGCTAAAATAAGATAAATAATTTACTTTTTGTTAGTTTTACCATGAATTCAAATTCATTTCGTAGTTTTTTTAATCTTATTCCTTGCAAAAAATACACTCCAAGGTCAAGAAAATGTAGAATTTGCCATCCGGAAATATTGCAAATTTCTAATGATTTTTACATATGCTTGTCATTGCAAGAAGTTTTTCCGATTACCAATCACCGAATTGGAAGCGATTTTAATAAAAAAATTTTTTGACGTTCTATAATATTGTCCAGGGATGTAACCGATACCGATATATCGGCGATACTTCAGATTTGCCGATATCGGCGATATTTTACTGTCGATACGACGATACTTTTTAATTTTTTTTTCAGTTTTTTTCAACAAATAATTAATTTTTTTAATTCAAATTTTAAATATTTTTCGCAGCAAAATAATACACTCCAAAGAAGTCATGAAAATGTAGAATTTGCGATTCGTAGCATTGCAAATTTAGATCCAATCTAATGATTCTTACATAGGCTTGACATTGCAAGAAGTTCTTCTTTTCGATTACCAATTACCGAATTGGAAGCGATGTTAAGAAAAATAACTTTTGGCGTTCTGTAATGATATTTTCCTGTAGGTAAAAGTATGAAAAATTACCCATTTACGCAACTTGTTTCTTTTTATTCGAATTTAAACGCAAACAGTGTTTTCATGTAAATATAAGTGAATAAATATAAACTTTTAGAAGAATATTAGTTCACAAAAATCCTTTAAAAAATCGGTTTTTAAAAAGCATGGTGAGAATTTTTTTAAAATTATAAAGGAATTACAATTTTTGTATGACTTATGGCGTTTCCTTTTCTACAAAAAAAATGTTGCATTGTTTGCACTTTTAAATGAAAATTTGCAATATAATAGTTACTCACGTCATCAATTGCAAAAATGCGAAAGTGCGAAAAAATAAAATTTTGCACTAGTAGAAGTGAGCATCTATTTTAGCAACAAGAACATGTACATATAACAATGCAAAATAGTAGACCGCATTTTTTGACATTTTAATAACAAATAAAAACCACGGTAAAAAAAGAGTATTTATTTATAAGGGTGTGAAGATAAATTCGTCAAAATAAATACGTCCCACACTCATGTTAAATACGTTCCACATACTGTAAAGTAAACATATTTCATTGTTTTGATGTACAAATTTTTTTTATCATTTCAATAATAAAATAAACAAATTATTGTTAAAAAAGATATATATAAAAATAAATTAAATAAATTATAACATTTAATTTAATTCAAATATAACACACGCTGTCAAAAGTAAAATTTTTACTAGCAAATATATGCCATTTTCATGTGAATTTTTTGGAAATTTCTAGAAAAGATGAATCAGGTCACCGAAAGAGTGGAAGTAGCCTAGGACTAGTAGTTTCCAGAAATGTAACATCTATGTCCAGATTCAGCCCTGAATCGGAGATATAGCCTTTGGAAAATTTGGTTTTTGGCCATTTTTACTAGTAAATATATGAAATTTTCATGTGAATTTTTTGGAAATTTCTAGAAAAGATGAATCAGGTCAACGAAAGAGGGCAAGTAACCTAAGATAAGTAGTTTCCAGAAATGTAACACATATGGCCAGATTCAGCCCTGAATCGGAGATATAGCCTTTGGAAACTTTGGTTTTTGGCCATTTTTACTAGTAAATATATGAAATTTTCATGTGAATTTTTTGGAAATTTCTAGAAAAGATGAATCACCGAAAGATTCAGGGCTGAATCTGGACATAGATATTATATTTCTGGAAACTACTAGTCCTAGGCTACTTCCACTCTTTCGGTGACCTGATTCATCTTTTCTAGAAATTTCCAAAAAATTCACATGAAAATTTCATATATTTACTAGTAAAAAATGGCCAAAAACCAAATTTTCCAAAGGCTATATCTCCGATTCAGGGCTGAATCTGGACATAGATGTTACATTTCTGGAAACTACTAATCTTAGGCTACTTGCCCTCTTTCGGTGACCTGATTCATCTTTTCTAGAAATTTCGAACAAATTCACATGAAAATTTCATATATTTACTAGTAAAAATGGCCAAAACCAAATTTTCCAAAGGCTATATCTCCGATTCAGCGCTGAATCTGGACATAGATGTTACATTTCTGGAAACTACTAGTCCTAGGCTACTTCCACTCTTTTGGTGACCTGATTCATCTTTTCTAGAAATTTCAAAAAAATTCACATGCAAATTTCATATATTTACTAGTAAAAATGGTCAAAAACCAAATTTTCCAAAGGCTATAGCTCCGATTCAGGGCTGAATCTGGACATAGATGTTACATTTCTGGAAACTACTAGTCCTAGGCTACTTGCCCTCTTTCGGTGACCTGATTCATCTTTTCTAGAAATTTCGAAAAAATTCACATGCAAATTTCATATATTTACTAGTAAAAATGGCCAAAAACCAATTTTCCAAAGGCTATATCTCCGATTCAGGGCTGAATCTGGACATATGTGTTACATTTCTGGAAACTACTAATCTTACGCTACTTGCCCTCTTTCGGTGACCTGATTCATCTTTTCTAGAAATTTCCAAAAAATTCACATGAAAATTTCATATATTTTCTAGTAAAAATGGCCAAAAACCAAATTTTCCAAAGGCTATATCTCCGATTCAGGGCTGAATCTGGACATAGATGTAATATTTCTGGAAACTACTAGTCCTAGGCTACTTCCACTCTTTCGGTGACCTGATTCATCTTTTCTAGAAATTTCCAAAAAATTCACATGAAAATTTCATATATTTACTAGTAAAAATGGCCAAAAACCAAATTTTCCAAAGGCTATATCTCCGATTCAGGGCTGAATCTGGACATAGATGTTACATTTCTGGAAACTACTAGTCCTAGGCTATTTCCACTCTTTCGGTGACCTGATTCATCTTTTCTAGAAATTTCCAAAAAAATTCACATGAAAATGGCATATATTTGCTGGTAAAAATTTTACTTTTGACAGCGTGTGTTATATTTGAATTAAATTAAATGTTATAATTTATTTAATTTATTTTTATATATATCTTTTTTAACAATAATTTGTTTATTTTATTATTGAAATGATAAAAACAAAAATTTGTACATCAAAACAATTAAATATGTTTACTTTACAGTATGTGGAACGTATTTAACATGAGTGTGGGACGTATTTATTTCGACGAATTTATCTTCACACCCTTTCAAGGAATGAAGATAATGGTTAGGAATGTTAGAAAAAACTTTTGCGAAAGAAAAATTAAGAGGGTTCAGTCATACATTTGGCCTGTCTAGGGGCATCCTAGGCGCTGCAGGTGTCAAATTCAACAATTTCATTAAACCACCGTATTTGTATGGGAGTACCAAGGATAGGGAATTCTTTTGTTGTTTGATCAAAAATTACAATGTATCTATATACATATGTATGTATTTACGTCTATTTGATAACAACAAATCTTATTTTGTTTATCCACAAATATTTTTATGCAGATAGCACTTTTTTTACTAATAAATCAACAAATCTAAACTTAACTGGAACGCCAGAATTCATTAAAAACTTCAAATGTGCTTGAGGGTTAGTTTTTAATGATTTCATTAACTTTTTAATGATTTAGTGAGGGCAGGTTAAAGTAAAAAATGCTCTTCGCAACGTGACTATGGATGTCAATCCCGAAATCCCGGGATTTTCGGGATTCAGCGAATCCCGGATCCGGGAATTTTAATTTTTTCAGTCAATCTTGAAATTGTTTACTAATTTTCTTTGTTTTACCTTTTTTATAAAAACAAATTCATCCTGACTCTCCCCCATGAGAAGACAGTCACGGTGGGAAATCGATATTGGTATTTTATATTTATTTGTTTCACGCTGTTAATACTGTCATTGAAACGAAAGAAAAAAATTAAACTATCGAATTTAACAGAGCTCTGTTAACAGGTGAACATTACTCTGTTAACAATTAAAACGTAGTGAATGCTTTAAAAAATTTATTTTATTGGAAATGAGACAACGTGGGCGGAAAAAAATAATCAGGACTTGAAGGAAAGGAACTCCTCTACAAACGCTCATATTACGAATTTTTAACAGTTTGAGTTTGTACGAGTTATGCCTGATTTTTGAAATGTGGATTCTCTAAGTGATGACCACTTTTTTTTGGGGAAGGAGTCAACGTGGGCGGACGAGTTATCGTCCAAACTCAAACTGTTAAAAATTCGTAATATGAGCGTTTGTAGAAGAGTTCCTTGCCTTCAAATCCTCATCACTTCTTTCCGCCCACGTTGACTCCTTCCCAAAAAAATGTGGTCATCCCTTAGAGAATCCACAATTCAAAAATCGGACATAACTCGTCCAAACTCAAACTGCAAAAAATTCGTAATATGAGCGTTTGTAGAGGAGTTCCTTGCCTTCAAATCCCTTTAATTTTTTCGCCTGCGTTGACTCCTTCCCAAAAAAATGGTCATTCCTTAAAGAATCCCCATTTCAAAAATCGAGCATAACTCGTCCAAACTCAAACTGTTAAAAATTCATAATATGAGCGATTGTAGAGGAGTTCCTTGCCTTCAAATCCTCATAACTTTTTTTCACCCATGTTGACTCCTTCCCAAAAAATATGTGGTCATCCCTTAGAGAATACACATTTCAAAAATCGGGCATAACTCGTCCAAACTCAAACCGTTAAAAATTCGGCCTGAATTGGTTTATGTATTATACGAATGACAGATCTTGAAGGCCTTCCATATTCAGTATTTATACCATCTACAGAACTTCGCAAATCGTTGACGAATCGAGGCTTCGAGGTTCCAAAATCTAAGGAAACTATAAAAGGTAACTTTCTTGATTACTTCTTGAAATGTAAACAAAAAACAATTCAGGATATAAGCAAGATTAATGGCTTGATTTAGCCTCGCTTTTGATGAATGGACCTCCACCGCAAACAAACGTTATAGGGATATTATGTTGCATCCAACAGATTAGTTATTTAACTTGGGTTTAGTTAGAATAAAAAAGTATGCTACTGCTGTTATTTGTATACGACTGTTAGAGGAACGGCTGAATGATTATGGAGTTTCACTTTCAGATGAACTTCTAACTTAAACATACTATTTTGCAAAAAAAAAAAATTTTTAAACTCAATAAAAATTGGGCATATTTTACACGTTTTGGGGGGAGGGAAATATCCTGTTTTACCCTCCTTTGTATCCACGCCTGTTCACAGTATGTATATATAATGAATGAAAAACCCGATTTTTGAAATTTTTTTCAATTTATTTGTTTCGTTCTTCGCATGTTAACCGGGTTACTGAAGTAACTCCACAATATTTTTTATTAAAATCAATTTAGCAGTTTTTGATTGATGCCTGTTCAGACACAAATTGCTCTTTTGTATTCTTAACCACAGAAATATTTCATGTTACAGTTTTATTATGGATAAATATTGCTTTTAGTTAATTGGTTAACCGACTAATGCAAAGGTGCCATGCAATAATATCCAAGGATATAACTTCCATGGACACTATCCCGTTTTTGAAAAAAAATAATGGCTTTGTACAGTAAAGATTTTCTGAACAGCCGGGCTTTGCTTAGTATAGATTTTCTTCCTAACCAAAAATGTTTACTCTGCAAAGCGGCTATTTGACATGTGCAGAGGAGAAAACCCTTAAGACCTGCTGAAGATCGGCTATGCAAATAATATTCACTAACCAATGCCATTTTCATGAATTTTATTTCCATTTTTATTAGATGATTAGATCTGGAACCCTATTGATTATTCGAATGAGTAAGCGACTAAGACCGAATAAGTGAATACCATAGGTAAGTAATCATATATGTATTCAACTATCGTCTGCTGCATATACACATATATCATTGTCTATTGGACATAGCCAATGCGATTAAAAAATAATGTACATTAAATAAACCAAAATAAAATATAAAATTATTTGAGGCAAAGGTCGTCATCCAAGAACGAAATAACAATCAAATAACTATACATATAATGTATACTATTGCAAAATTTATGGTAGAACTTACATTTGCTTTGTATTAATTTTTTTAACTGTCAATATTGGTTTGGTTGCATTTCCAACAAATCTTTGAAAACGAAACCAGTGGAAAACAGTAAACAAAAACAAACAGGAGCTCTAATATGTAAAAGTTTTCTTGGAATTTCTAAAAGTTTATATCCATTTCGTAAACTATACTTTGTATTATCTACTTTAGTCCCTCCTCTTTTTATGGTTGGCTATTTTTCTTGTTTTTTCTTCTTCAAGTATTTCACTAATTTGTTATCGGATTTTCTGTTGGTTTTCAAGATCTTTTGCTTTGTTTTATATTAATTTCGTTATATATATTCTTTTATTTAAACTATTTTTGTTGATTACATTTACAGCTAACGGCAATTATTTTATTAAAAATTCCACTAAACTTTTTTCCGTCAGCACTTTTCAATTTTCACAAATTACGTTTTGTCGATTAGTTCTTTGAGATAGCAAAGTCATGAATCATATGAAACGACATGGAATGAAACATTGTGAAAAAAATTTAGATAAGAGCAGTGATGAGAACTTAGGGATTTTACTATCAAAACTAGCAAATTTAGAGACCAGTTTATTGGGGAAAAACGCTTTTTTTGTTATTAGTAGCACCTATGTTATATTTAACAGGTACTACCAGAACAACTGTTGTAGTAAATTTGAGAATGTGCGCGTCACACAGACAATAGATTTTGACACATGTCTGAGATTTTTCTATCAACCACGGGCATGTGGTAGTAAATTTGAGAGAGCTTATGAATGTGTGCGACTCACAGATAATGGATTTGACATATTTCTGTGGTACATATTTCTACCAACAAAATACATGTGTTTTTTGGCGTTGTATTTGTTTTAGTTCTAGTGGTATCTGTAATAAATATGCCTTGGTAGCACCCAATTCATACGCTGATTTAAAAATCATGTGTTATTTTCAATTCTCTTTAAAGGGTTTTGGCGACGGTCAAATAATCACGTCAACGTTCTAAGTGTGTGCGTGCGGTCATGCTTTTTCGGCTACACGTACGTGTTGTCGGCTCTGATTGATGAAAATCAAAAAGTTTTGATCTTTTAATTTGATGAGCAATTATTTGATCGTCGCCAATTGTGATTGACAAAGAAAATGTCAGTTGTTTTGTAATCGTGGTGTAATAAGTTTACTGGTGGCAGCACGAGGGCAGGTGTTTATTTTTTGCGCTAGTAGTTTTGTTTATAAGCTGCGTCAAATGCGTCAAGTTTTTTTACAAACATTATTTAGTTTTGTTATATTTGTATCGGCGTGAACAAATCAAACTCACCGCAACAAACCGTAACAGCTGTCCGTTGTTCTTTCTGTTGTTGCTATTGTATTATTTGATAAGTGGTGAATTATTTTAACTGAGAAAAGATACTGTAAGCAATGAATATAATAAAATAAATAATTTAAAAGGCTCTTAGATATATTAAAACATTTCTTTATTTCGTAACAAAAATACTTTTTGGGGAATGTAAAAGTCTTTTAAATTTCATTTGAACAAAAAGGCTCACAAAGACCCAAAGAGTATTTTTGCTGTAAAATCTAAAATAATTCCTTTTTTGTGGAATGGAAAAGTTTGTTGGTGATTATCAGCCCATAGTTTTATTTTTTACCCAAAAAAAAATGTACGCAGTTTGTTTTCTATTGGTCTAAGCTTGATTTTGGCTTTTGATTTAATCTTGCACAAGAATTATTTAAGATTTTACAGCAAAAATACTTTTTGGGTGTTTTTGAGCATTTTTTGCGGAATGGAAAAGTTTGTTGGTGATTATCAGCCCATAGTTTTATTTTTTACCAAAAAATGTACGCAGTTTGTTTTCTGTTGGTCTAAGCTTGATTTTGGCTTTTGATTTAATCTTGCACAAGAATTAGTTTAGATTTTACAGCAAAAATACTTTTTGGGTGTTTTTGAGCATTTTTTGCGGAATGGAAAAGTTTGTTGGTGATTATCACCCCATAATTTTATTTTTTACCCAAAAAACTGTACGCAGTTTGTTTTCTATTGGTCTAAGCTTGATTTTGGCTTTTGATTTAATCTTGCACAAGAATTATTTTAGATTTTACATCAAAAATACTTTTTGGGTGTTTTTGAGCATTTTTTGCGGAATGGAAAAGTTTGTTGGTGATTACCACCCCATAGTTTTATATTTTACCCAAAAAACTGTACGCAGTTTGTTTTCTATTGGTCTAAGCTTGATTTTGGCTTTTGATTTAATCTTGCACAAGAATTATTTTAGATTTTACAGCAAAAATACTTTTTTGGTGTTTTTGAGCATTTTTTGCGGAATGGAAAAGTTTGTTGGTGATTATCACCCCATAGTTTTATTTTTTACCCAAAAAAAAATGTACGCAGTTTGTTTTCTATTGGTCTAAGCTTGATTTTGGCTTTTGATTTAATCTTGCACAAGAATTATTTAAGATTTTACAGCAAAAATACTTTTTGGGTGTTTTTGAGCATTTTTTGCGGAATGGAAAAGTTTGTTGGTGATTATCAGCCCATAGTTTTATTTTTTACCAAAAAATGTACGCAGTTTGTTTTCTGTTGGTCTAAGCTTGATTTTGGCTTTTGATTTAATCTTGCACAAGAATTATTTTAGATTTTACAGCAAAAATACTTTTTGGGTGTTTTTGAGCATTTTTTGCGGAATGGAAAAGTTTGTTGGTGATTATCACCCCATAGTTTTATTTTTTACCAAAAAAATGTACGCAGTTTGTTTTCTGTTGGTCTAAGCTTGATTTTGGCTTTTGATTTAATCTTGCACAAGAATTATTTTAGATTTCACAGCAAAAATACTTTTTGGGTGTAACGCAGTTCGTTTTGTAAGGAGTTTAACTGTATACTGGTATTTCTTTCTTTTGTGCACAGTCATTATGTTATATACTTTGATTGTAACGAAATTAATCAATAACAAGTAAGTATTAAAATATCGGCGTGTTTATTATAGCCGAGCTTTACTGTACAATTGTACTGTACGTTTCTTAAGTCTTTGCATAATTTTGTTTTGTTTTTAAAACTCACCACAGCAAATAAAAGAAAACAATGGGAAAATGTAAACACAAACACCTGTTATGGTTTGTTGGAGTTTGATTTGTTCACATATTTGTTGCCCTTATGCGGCCCCCTGTAACTTATTAAATGCTGATTGATGAATTTATTTGTACATCGCCGTTTAAGCGACAAGCACACGACATTCAATATATGCATTAATTGACGTGTTTATTTGACGGTGGCCAGAGCCTTTAAAAGTTGCTTTCAATAACCTTTTGCATTCTTACGATGATTTTTAGTTGCATGTCTATAAATTACTCTAAAAATTTGCTTTATTTGCTCTTTCACAACAACAAAAACCTAACACAATCACATAAGAGAGAGACAATGAGAGAAAATGCAAATAGAACTAAAGAAAAATATGAAAAAATCACCGAACACTGAAAATGTGATTTTTTTTCTCTACATCGTTTGCTTCTCTACCCCGTTCGCCGTCATAGACCAAAAACCATGTATTAAAAAACATGAAAAAATGATCGTATGAATTGCGTGTAGGTAATCTCCTGATTTTTTGGGAAAAGATTTAGTTTTTAATTCTGTTTTTACATGCCAATTTCAAAGGATTTTGATATAATACGATTGATAAAAATAAGCTGTTTCATTATATCAATTTCAAATTGTGTAAATAATCAAAATTTTACATATAAATCCAACGTTTTATTATTGCTTACTAGCATCTTCACGAGCAAATGATTTGTCTTGACAGAAGTCACATTCGATATGAAAAAATAGCACTAGCATTTTCTGATGCTTTTATATAGAATATAAAAAAAATTTTTGAGAAAAATTTCAAATTCTGCAAAATTTAGGGATTTATCGCTATATGTTTTAACGAATTATCGAGGCTAAAAAAAGTGGCGATTTATCGCAAACATTTAGCTTTGCATATAATCTAGCTATTTTCTAGTGATTTCTAGCCCATATTTAGTATCAATTTCTTTTTTTTTTTAGTTTTGCTTTTGTTTTTAGCTCAGTTTTTTTTAAGAAATTCTACATAATCTGCATTAAATACAATATTCTTAACAAAATCTTTTGTTGTACTTGTAATCTTTTGAGTATTGTGAATTTAGAAATTGACTATTTTCGGGTTAATTATTAAAAAGTTGTGGTATTATGTATAAATAATTATGCTTGAAAATATATCGATATATATCGCAACATTGATTTTTTTATTGAATATATATCGATGCCGATCGATATTTAAAAATATGTCGATATCGATTTATATCGATATATTTTTTTCACTTGCATATCCTTAATTTATACCAAGATTTTTTTTACATTTATCAAGATTTCGTGTCCAAAACAAAATCCATTGACCGAAATGTTTCCTAAACTACAACCAAGCAAGTGCAACATAGCTAATTCACACAACTTGTAAAAAAAAATTTTGTACAGCGTAGTATTTTTTAGTACAATTTGGTAAAAAACGACAGATGCATCACTGGGTCAGGCGTAAATACAAAGGGGGGAACGGGATATTTCCCCTCCCCAACACAAAACGAGTAAATTTCTATAGTTTCTAAGAAAAGTTTTGCCAAATAGTATGTTTCACATAGAAGTTCCCTCCCCCCGAAAGCTCAAGCTGGATCCGTGCCTGACTATGTACTAGGGATGGGCAAGTGAAGATAAATATATCGACATATATATATATATATATATATATATATATATATATATATATATATATATATATATATATATATATATATATATATATATATATATATATGTATATATATATATATATATATATATATATATATATATATATATATATATATATATATGTATATATATATATATATATATATATATATATATATATATATATATATATATATATATATATATATATATATATATATATATATATATATATATATATATATATATATATATATATATATATATATATATATATATATATATATATATATATATATATATATATATATATATATATATATATATATATATATATATATATATATATATATATATATATATATATATATATATATATATATATATATATATATATATATATATATATATATATATATATATATATATATATATATATGTATCGATATATTTTTAAATATCGATCGGCATCGATATATATCGAATAAAATATATCGATATTTTTTCAACCATGATTATTCATACATAGTCCCCAAATTATTAGAAATAAAACACAAAAGGTTCCAATCTAATAAATAATTAAGCTGAAAAAGAGTTAATTTCCAACATCCTTACTGTTTCAAAAATTTTCCATGGATCGTGGAAAACGGAAATTATACTCAAAAGAATATTTAAATAAAACAAAAGACTTTGTCAGTAATATTCTATTTGATAAAGAATTTTGTATAAAACCTGCAAGAACAACAAAACAAATGCTAAAAATATCGAATTTGATACTGTCGATATATATTGAAAAAATATCGATATAGCGATATATTGCAATTAAAAATATCGACGATATATATCGATATATTTTTGAGAAAATATCAATATATCGATATATATTAACCATCCCTACTGAGTACTACTATATAATAAGTAGATTTTGCCAAAATCTAGTAACGGAGTAGATTTTCTTGTGTATGGGAATTCTACTAGATTTTGCTCAAAATCTCGTACTTACTAGACCTCGCTTAGATATAAACGCACTATTATTAGACATAAAATCGAAAAACAAATCTAGAAAATCCCCTAAATATAAATTTATGCCCCCTAAATTTCCCCTTAAAATTTTAGCCCCCTAAATTTGCCGCTAAATGATATAAAAACCCCTAAATCTAGCGGGAGACCATAAACTGGCAGCTCTGCCGAGATGATAAATGCCAGATTTTGAACTTTTTCAAACAAAATACGTTTTATTTAAATTTTGCTAAAGCTGCCATTACACTGTCTGAGTTTTTGTTTTATTTTAATACGTAACAACACAACCTAAATCAGAGCGTTGAGCAGAGCGTTGAGCACCACGTAAGCAACAGGGTACGTATGTACAGTACATTCAGATTAAATTATTTGTGGTAAAATGTACTATAAATACGTACCCTGTTGCTTACGCGACGCTCAACGCTCTGATTTAGGTTGGGCTGTAAAAGTGAAATATCGTGTCTAATATACAATTTTTAGTGTTCACTACACTAAAAGTGTAAAGGTACCCTATTGTTTTCGCTACGCTATCCTTCTGTCTGTCACAGGCTGTTTTCTCGGGAACCGCAAGAGCTACGGACCTGAAATGTTCACAGAATATGTACAACTTTGGCCGCTACAACAACAAATATATGACAGCTAAAAATTAAAGGGTGTTCTAAAGCGAGCAACGAAAAATGTTGAAATACTAATGTAATACGCAGACACTTGTTAATTGGTGTAGTCTGTAGAATAGACTGCACCAATTAACACCGATATTTAAAACAATAAAAAATAAAGGATGTTCTATCAGTTAATGTAATTTTACTATGTAATTTAGCCAATCTGCTCTATCTTAGGAACCGTAAGAGCTATGGACCTGAAATTTTCACAGAATATTTAAAACTTTGGCCGCTACAACAGCAAATATATGATAGTTAAAAATTAAAGGGTGTTCTTAAGCGAGCAATGAAAAATGTTGAAATACTAATGTAATATACAGACACTTATTATATACTGTTTACATTTTCAAAGTTAGTGTTAATTGGTGTAGTCTGTAGAATAGACTACACCAATTAACACCGATATTTAAAACAAAAAAATTAAAGGATATTCTATCAGTTAATGTAATTCTGACTAAGTAATTTAGACAATTTGCTGTATCTTGGAAACCATAAGAGGTAAAAAATTAAAAAAAAACGATAAAACTAAAAAATCTAAAATAAAAAAAAATGTAAAAACGAAAAAAAGCTAAAATGAAAAAAGCGCTTAAAGAAAAAAAAAACACCAAAATTTAAAAAAATCGTTAAAATGCAAAATATCACCAAATCTAAAAAGATCGCAAAAAAACTAAAAAAACGGCAGAAACCGAAAGAAGTCGTCAAACCGAAAAAAACCAGTACAACATAAAAAATCGGTAAAACTAAAAATATCATCAAAAAACGAAAAAAAAATCGCCAAAAATGAAAAAAATCGCCAAAACGAAAAAAAGTGTCAAGCCAAAAAATGTGCCGAAACCAAAAAAATCACCAAAAACAAAAAAAATGTGTCATAACAAAAAAAAGTGTCATAACCAAAAAAAAATCGCTAAAACTAAAACAAACACCAAAAAATCCCCAAAAGCGCCAAAACTGAAAGAAAACTGCGACAACTAAAATAAATCGCTAAAACTAAAAGTATCGTCAAATAGTGAAAAAAACGTTAAGAAATGCCAAAAACAAAAAATCGCCAAAACTACAAAAATCGACAAAAACCAAAAAATGCAATAAACGAAAAATCGCCAGAAAAAAATGAAAAAATCACGAAAATTAAAAAAGCGCCAAAGCAAAAAAATCGCCAAAAATAATGAAAAATACTTAAAAAATAAAATTATACAAAATAGCACAACGAAAGAACCGCCAAAATGAAAAAAGGACAAAAACGAAAAGGGATGTACACATGTGTATTCGTACCTAACCCTTCGTGTGCGAGCCAAAATCGCACTTTACTTAATTTATTTCCATCATAAAATTGTTTCGCTACCTATAGTCAACATGTTGTGCAAGGCGTATTAATTTTAAAAGGTGGTGTCATAGGCGAATTCATGGGATTTTTTTGTCGAAGCTTTTTACGTCAAAAGCAATGCGAAACAACATGAACAAAAGAAGAGATTTTTCAAACAAAAGGGAAACATTTTTTAAAACGAATTAACAAAACCAAATTATTTCATTTTTATGTATTTCGTAGGCTTTAAAAAATTTTTGGAGCAAAATTAACCAATTTGAATATATTTTCTTTCTACAAATAAAAATTTCAGCACTAACGAAGTACGTCATTGTACGTACGTTGTAATATATGAACTGTTACCGCCGCCACTGTACTATTTAAGAACCCCATTAATAAATTTAAAGTCACTTATTTACTTAATTTATTAACTCCGTTTTTCTTTATATATAAACGTACATATTTATACATAAATAGCTAAGTATGTATATACAGTCCTACATAAACATGTACTTTTGCTCTTTTTCTCTTGTTATTCAATTGCTTAACCCTGCTGTTAGGTTAAAAAAACTTACGAATCTTAAGTATAGTACCCTTTTGGTTTATATAGTTTTTTTGAACTATAAATGCACTTAAATATGTTTTTCGACTTTCTAATTATAAGTTAGCACCTATTCGAGATTTGTGGGATCGCTTCTGACTGAAATTATATTATCATTTTCTGATTGTGCAGCATCTACGAGCGGTTTACCAAAAATGTCATCTGCTAGAAAACGAGGGACTTGCAGCTGCTGCAAATTTAAGTGCGACAGTAAGTGCATCATATGCAGCAAATTCATATGCAAATTACAACGAAAAATAATTTGCTCATCATGTACTGAGAAAATTAAAATTTTTTGCACTTGCTTTGTAAAT
Source organism: Panzeria rudis (assembly GCA_956483635.1). Classification (NCBI taxonomy): domain Eukaryota; kingdom Metazoa; phylum Arthropoda; class Insecta; order Diptera; family Tachinidae; genus Panzeria; species Panzeria rudis. The sequence continues at coordinate 87,013,252 of OY101449.1, read as the reverse complement.
TTTGTTCATATAAATATATATGAACGGACCAAAATGGTCCGAACCTAAGATTTGTAATTTTTTATTTTTTTATCTTCCTTTACATCATTGGTTTACGATCATATGATGTTTAAATACCATTGTCAATAATAATATTTGCTTTTTATCAAGAGTTTGTGATATAGTTAAAAACAAAGTTTTTTAAAGCGCGTTCTAAATTGTAGTATTTAAATTAACATTAAAATAAAGTTAAGTTTAATTATTTGCTCTTAAAAGTTGTTTTTTATTTTAAACAAACTCAAAGCCAACATATCTTTAAAAAACTTTAATAAAAAATCAACGGGAAAATAGTTTGTAAAGTAAAAACAATTTAAATGAATAAAAGTGAACAAATTATTTTGAAAATAAAAAAACTGAAGAAATGAAATAACACTTTAAATTAAATATTAATAAAATAAAGTGTTAGAACTAAATAATAATAAATTCCTTTGAGTGAATAAACACCGTCTCGTTGCAAATTATGGTGGAAATCAAAGAACTTCCATAATTAAAGATAAAATCGAGTTTCATAAATAAAAGGACTAAATAATGGCTGAAACGGATTTTAATTGCGATAAATGCAAAGGAAAAGACACAGAGCAAATGGTGCGGTGCGACTCGTGTGACAAATGGTATCATTTTGAGTGCGTTGGAGTGAATAGTGATATTGAAAATATGAGCTGGAATTGCTCTTGCGTCGCTAATAAAAATAGTGCCTCCAACATGGCCCCACAAACACAGCCGCCTATAAATGCCACAGCAGAGTTTACCGCAGGCTTACGAGCGTCGTCATACCCTGCTAGCCACATACAAGGGCCCCTTTCAGATGCGCCTGGTTCATCGTTAGGGGGCAAAGCTCTTCAGCCATCTAATTTAAATAATGGTGGATATGAAATGGGCAATCCAGTGATGGTTTCAGGAAATGTTTTTGCAACAAAAACAGGTGACAATTATGCAAAGCAAAATAGTAGTTCTCATTGTGGTCATCCAGTTCTTTGTCGCCGCACACGCAATTAAAGTTGCAGATGCTGGAAGAAGAAAATGAGCTTCATAGGCAATATTTGGAGAAAAAAATATAGTATCCTCACACAAGGTGATGTTTGCCAAAGTTCAAACTCCTTTTTTAATATTTCTTGCTTCCAGCCCAATGCAGCGCAAATAGCAGCGAGACAAGTGATCCCCAAGGAGTTACCATCTTTCGATGGCAACCCAGAAGACTGGCCCCTCTTTATAAGCCCGCTATGGCTACACTGATGGTGAAAACTTAATGCGGTTACAGTCTTGCCTACGATGTCGTGCCAAGGAATTGGTCAAAAGTAAATTACTCATTCCGTCTATGGTGAACGAAATCATACAGACTCTGGAAATATTTTTCGGTCGTCCTGAGCACATATGACAGCATGATAGCAAAAGCAATGCAAATTCCACCACTAAACTATAGGATCGATAGCCTCATCGAATACGCACTTACCATAAGAAATATTTGCTGTACGATGGAGGCCTGTAATTTGACGGCCCATTTAAATAATCCGTTGCTCGTTAAAACGCTAGTCGATAAGTTACCCGACAGCCACATATTAAATTGGGCAATGCACATAAAAAGTGATAAGGTTCCAGTGGTAAAAGCTTTCAGCGATTGGATTTACAATATTGCAAGTGCTGCAAGCCATGTTGTGTCCCCTTTAGGAACTAACAAAGGAGGTTCAGTACACAGAAAAAACTAAATTTCATTTTCTGTAAAGGAATTCAATGAAATAGTAAATATTTTGTCTATGAACGGACCTAGAAACGAATTTGTAAATATAGGCAAAAATACCTCAGCGAACAAATTGTTGAAATCTATAAAACTATTTGACTAAAAATATTTACAAATTTTAGACAAAAGAATTTACTAAATCAAACAAAAATATTTACTGGATTTTCTGAAAAGTATCAAACAATATTTCTGTCTGAATTTAATAAACAATTAGTGTAAAAATGCTAACAATTATTAAACAAAATAATTTACTTAATCAAACAAAAATACAAAAAAAATGTTTGCCTGTGTCATCAGCGTTGCCAGAATGATGATTTTATCATATTTTTGATGATTTTTAAAGCAAAATATGATTTGATGATTTTCTTTCCCAAATGATGATTTTGCGTTCACCCAAATGATGATTTTTCATACTTGCTTTTAAATATTTTAAATGGTTATTTGAGTTATTAAGATCAATTAATTTATAATTTTCCATAGTTTTTAACATAAAAGTTTATGGTAGGTTATTTTGCAGTGCGTGAACTTTCTCTGACTAAAGTATTTTGAATTTTGGATAATAATATTTCTCTGTTCTCCGAATTTAGTTAGTTCTTCTAAAATTATCACTTTTCCATTTTAGCGACTTTGAATGTGTAAAGCGGTGTACATATTATCGAACTTGAGTGATGGTCAAAAATTCATAAGCTTTTAATTACAGTTTTGACTAACAAAACTACATTCATGTTGGGTGTTAAAAGCAATTCAAGAAAATAATTTACTAGAAAACATAGAAAGTAAGAAAAATGGATGCACTTCGTTGCTAATAATTTAATTTTTTTAATAATATACAGCAAGTCCGAGATGCTTTTCTTTTAACATCACGAGTTACCCCTTAATCCTGTTATATCCCAAGACAACATTCCATATCCTAGTACTAGAGAAATGCTTTTAACAAATCACTGTTAATAGCAATTTGTAATTTTTATGCTACAAATAAAACTCTTTACTGATACTGTTTGGTACACACTATCAGCCAAAAACCAATACGGCCGCCGACTTTTCAATCAGCTATAATTTTTTTTTTTTGTAATTGACTGTTGAATGACGAAACTAGTGGCCACACTATCTAGCAAGCAAAAATTAGAGCAAAACTGTCACTCGTGTTCGATAGTGTGTACCCTGTTTAACTATTCTTCGCAATTTTTTTTATAATGATATACAGTGGTGGAAGAAATAATAGGGGTAATTTATTTTTTCACAATAACGTCTCATAAACTTTTTTGAGCTAAAATTTTATGGAGTGACAGTCCCAATCACCACACTCGAATCCCATAGAGCGCCTCTGTAGAGCTCTAAAAATAAAACGTTAGAACGTAAGAACTTGCAAATAAACAGGTCAATTCAGTAACCTTAATACTCCAATTCTAAGGATATCTGCGCCAATCTTCTGAGCTCAACGATGTGACGTTGTCAGCAAGTATTCAAAGAGGAGCTTCTACCAAATATTGGAATAATATTAGGATTAAATAGTAAAAGATAATTTTGTTCTGTAATATATAAAATGTCCCTATTATTTTTTCCAGGTACATATACATATATTTTTGAATTACATAAATTTCCGAATGCAGTAGGATTGTATTTTTGCTGTATTTTTTACATGGACGAATTTAATTTGTATATTTAACTTTATTTATGCAAAAGCTTATAAATATTTAAGAAAAAACTGAAAACTGTATGTGTCCCTATTATTTCTTCCACCACTGTATAAAGATATATGTTTCATAGATTTCTATAGTTTTTGGCTGCGTCAAAAATATCTAATCACATTGTGATGATGCAGTTTTAGTAAAACAGAGCAAACAAAAAACATTTATTTGACATAAGAAAACCTTTACATACTTCAAACATATGTTTTTGGACACTTTTCGGAACTTGTTTTTTCGTTACATATTTTATTGAGTTAATTTTTCAGAGGAAATTTTTTAACAATTAAAAGTTTTGGGAAACTCGTGAAGATGTAGAATAATGTAATCTATACATATAATAAAACTGTAAAAGGGGCGTGTCTGTACATGAAATATTTTTTCAAAATTTTTATGGTGGCGTAAACAGTAATCGACGTAGAGAACAAAACACCAAATTTTGGAATTTTTGTCTGTCTGTCTGTCCGAACACGCTTCACGCAAAAACCACTGAATGGATTTTCATGAAATTTGGTATGGAGGTACTTTAGAGTCCTGATTCAAACATAGGGTACTTTTTCCGCGATGAAATATCTCATTTCTAAGTTAAAATAGTAATATAAATGTTGTTGTTTATTTTGCATAACGGGAACTTTAAACAATATATAAATAACGCTATATTATTATATTTTATAGATACCTTATAGTCATAAAGCAAACTTTAAGCGCGCGAAGCGGGCGGGCACATCTAGTGTAATATATATTTGTTGCATTTTTTGTGACTTTCATAAGTGATTTAAAAAAGCTTTTGAGAAAATATCATAAAATTTTTTATTTTAGTGATATTGATCAATTTAAAGCTTTTTTGCTGATATTAGCATGTTTTTAATATTTACTCGAGGTATGTTTACCTAGCTTCTTTATAATTTTGTGCAAGAATTTTATAATTTTCGCGGTGGAAGTGACTTTGCCACGTTATTATATACTGCTACCGTCATGGCAATTTTAAATATATTTTGGGGATTGCTCCTGTTATATATTTGATTAGCAAAAAAGTATTAACTCTCCTATCTAGAAGGAAGTGTAATGTAGGGAAATCGTATAAACTTTTAAGAATGCGTTTTTGTTTTATAAAAAAGTTTCATTATTTTTCTTTGCTTTGAATAACATTTTGGAATAAAATATTTATGATGATTTTTTATATCAAAATACGATTTTTATTTCGCCAATTGATGATTTTCTTCAGAAAGCTTCTGGCAACGCTGTGTGTCATCATCATCATCCATTAAACATGTATGAGATTTCACTTTGCTAAATGTGTTCAAGCCTGAATGTTTATCTAAATACTTAAAAAAATTAATGAGAATTAACGGGATGAAATTAACTAATCGATTCACTCAAAAATCTTTTGTAAACAAACTTGGTACAATTGCACTCCTCTTGCTATAATTGTTGTTATTGTTATTTGTGTGTATGTCGTCATCGGGATGGTTTTTACGACACAGTTTTTATTGTTGGTTTTGGTGTTTGCGTTCTAAATAAAAGTCAAACAAACAATTCATGGATTATGGACAGAACATTTACTGAAAATTAAATTTATTTTTAGACAAACTTTTGTTTGAAAATTTTTTGGTGATAATTTTTTCTGTGTACACACTCACTCAGAGCCAGCTTATCAAAGCAAATAAAATTGTAACTTTTGCAAAAGTCAACAGCACAAAATCCAGAACTGCGGTGAGTTTCAGGCTCTAAGTCTTGATGAAAGGTGGAATGTGGTGAAGCAAAATAATTTATGCCGCCAGTGTTTAAATGCACATCGACGCAAATGTTTCTCAAAAAAGGTATGTGGCATTAACAACTGTGCAGCAAAGCATCACCCATTCCTACACAAACACATAAATTCAACACAAGAGCGAAGTGAAATTGTTAACGCTCATAGTGATCAAGAGGGATCGCACTTCAGAATTTGGCCGATTCGTGTCTACTGTAATGGTGGCTCTGTAGAGACATATGCATTTTTTGGACGAAGGTTCGTCAGTGACTCTAATGGAGCAGAAATTTTTTAACAAATTGGGGCTGAAAGGCAAAAGTGTACCACTTGAGCTACGATGGACTAGCGATACTACTCGATCTGAGCATAACTCGGTGGAGATTAATATAGATGTATATAGCGTACAAGCTGAATCCCGATTCACCCTATATGATGTCCGTACTGTCAATAATCTTAGTCTGCCCATACAGTCTCTAAATTTCGATGCCATCTCCAACACCTACACATATCTCAACGGTTTATCAGTGCAGTCTTATAAAAACGCCAAGCCAATGATTTTAACTGGGCTGAACAACTGGAGAGTAGCAGTACCTATGAAGATAATAGAAGGTGGACGAGGTGATCCAATTACAACAAAAACCCGTTTAGGGTGGACTCTGCAGAGTGGTGTCAAAATTTCCGGGCCATCTGGCTCATTAAATATTCATACATGTGAGCACGATACGATGAACTGATGGAGTATTTCGCCCTGGAAGTGCCTCAACAAAAGAACGTTTTATCAACCCACAACAAAACATTCATAAAGACTCTTCAAAGTACAGCTGTAAAAAGAGATCAACATTTTGAAGTGGGTTTGGTTTGGAAAAATGAGATGCTGCAATTGCCTGAGAGTTACGAGGTGGCATGCCAACGTTTAATATGTAATTTGTGCCCTCGTGCCGTTAAATCAACAACAGTTTTACAAATTCACGCTTCTGGTGGCTTTCATATCAAAAACTGGGCTACAAATTCTTCTCTCGTGATGCAATAATTATGTGATGATGGATCAGCGGATAAAATTCTCGGTATGTATTGGGAATACAATAATAACGTTTTTCCGTACAATTCCAGATTCTCGATAGTCAGACGAAATGCTTTCCAAACGAGTGTGATGCTTACCGAAAGAGAAGTACTTCAAGTGCTGATGTCTATATTTGATCCGTTTGGATTCGTATCACAGTGCACAATCGGCAAGACAAATTTACAGCAAGATATTTGGCGTTCAGGATTGAAGTGTTATGATGAACTAAATGAAGAACTATGCATGAAGTGGCACTCGTGGCTTTCGAATCTTCATAGAATATCAACTATAATCATTCCCAGTTGTTATTCTAAGTTGTTGAAAATAACGTCGAATGTCCAGTTATATACGTTCGTCGATACAGGCAAAAATGCATATGCCGCTGTATGCTACTTTAGCATTCAAAGTACTGATGACTTCGACGTTCGTATTGTGCTGGCCAAATCACAATTCACGCCTTTAAAACCAATGTTCACATCTTGGTTGGAATTTCAACCTGCCTTAATCGGCACAAGTTTCTTTTTGTCAGACTCAAAAATGACTTTAAAAAGGTTCTCAATGGATCCCTCCAATTTTAAACCTTTCGTAATGTATAGATTCGGAAAAATATTAGAAGCCACTAATGTTACGCAATGGAATTGGGCGCATCCTCAATTAAATCCCTCTGATTTTGCAACGAAAATTAATAAACCTGTCGATGTGGCTCAACGGCCCGGCCCTTCTTAAAGGAATTAAAAATTTGTGGCCACCACGCACAGTGGAAAATCGTAGAGTAAGACCAGCCTATAATTCATTTTTAAAATTACACCAAAATTTTTTTTATCGAAAAGCTAAGATGTCGAACTTAATAATTTGAGAAAAATATTTGATGTTTGGTCAATAGCAATACTCGGATATAAAGACCGTATTCACATCTTTTTACGACAACGATTTATAACTATAAAAATAAAACGTATTTCAGAGCATATTTTTAATATAATTCACATTAAAATTAAGGAGTTATATACCTTATTGGAAAGGTGATTTAATGTATATTGCGATTTTATAAATGCTGTTTGATTTATTTGGCCAAGTATATATGTATGTAATTTGAGTATATGAAGAATTATTCAAGCTAATCAGGCCTAACGTATTTAATGTTAATAAAACAAATTTATTACATTTTGTACCCAACGTTTCGTCAATTTTTTGTTGACTTCTTCAGGGGCTTTCGTAATATGAAGATTTCTAGTTACATAAATATTACAATAAATAATTGCATTTTAATATAAATTAATTAAAATTATTAAACCACTAAGATATTTTAAGCAAATAAAAGTTTTTTAAATTATTATCACAGACTGTTTTTTATTTGATTGCAACAATGTAGCTGTAGTGAAAACCTTTGAAATTTTAGCTTCTGAATGATGTAATGTTGTTTTGGCTGCATGTAAAAACTTCGGTAAGGCTTTTAATTAGGAGCTCTGCTTAGCTCTGCGCTCATATGTAAAAAATTGTAAAGCTTAATATATTAGTAAAATACTATAAAAATATTAGCTGCGTATTCCTGCCTACACAGAAGTTACATTCAATAATGTTAAAAAACTCAGTTATTTAGATAATTGAACAAATGATTTTTGTTAAAGTAGCTTTGCATTGTTATGTCATTTTTTTTTTGCTAGATTAAAAAAAAATTTAAAATTGAGCAAAAAATAAAAATCCCGTTATATAAAAAAGTTGACTAGTAGGCTATTGATGGAAAGTTTAAGAATTGTCACAATTAATATATGTTTTTTGGTTATACTGTGTTTTTTTTACATTAATTAAAAATGAATAATTTTAAGTGTTCAGTGCGTCAAATAATTGATACATATATTGAAAGTGGGAGAAATGCACAAAGTATTAACTTTTTTGTTGAAAAAAATTATCAACTTTCTGAAGAAAATATAAAATATATAGTGAATAATATAAAAAAACTGTCATACCAAGTTTTAATAGTCGGTGGAAGAAATCAAACAGATCTTTAAAAATATTAAAAAAAAATGATGAGTGGTTAAATGGAGACTATTGCAGAACATTGCCAGCAATAGTGAAACCTTCAATATGTACGGCGAATCGAGAAGACCCTGTAACTCTTATGAAACATCATCAAAGTCATCAAAGAAACGTAAAAATACTTCTCTATGTAAAGATAATGGGTTCCAACATATTTATGGCGCATATATCCAAGGCTTGCGATCGATGGGAGAATTAGAAGAGGAAAAAATTATTGAACTGCTAAGATCTTCTAAGCTTGAAGGAGATTCTTAAAAACCTGGAAGATTCCGAAAAGGGTGAATCTTTCGATGAATTAGAGGCGTTAAGTGTATTTATTGATCTTGACCTGACAAAAGCACAATACATATACTTAAGAAATCTTATGATGGAAAAGAAATATACTGTTCTTCATCCATACTATAAAATTCAGGAAGCAAAAAAAAGTTGCTGCCTTCCACCAGCTTTACTAGAAGTAACAAATACTTATGCTAGAGTTAAGTCTTTACAAGATCTGTTAGATCACACTTCAACCAGGATTTTAATGATTGATGCTGTGGATAATAAAAGCATAATAAACCTAACTCTCTACTGTAAATGGGGTTGTGATGGCTCGTCAGGTCAATCAGAATATAAACAAGCGCTTCCAGAGGAATCTTATCTAATTTCTGATACAAATCTATTTATAACATCTTTAGTACCAATTAAACTTGTAAGCGAAGAAACAGGTGATATTATTTGGGAAAATCCAGTCTGCTCATCTGTTCGATATTGTCGCCCCATCTCAATAGAACTTTGCAAAGAGACACCAGCAAAAACTAGAGAAGTGGTAGATAATATTGAAACTCAAATAAAGTTATTGTCACCAACTATTATTTCAAAGAACAACAAAAATGTAGCCGTAAACCATAAACTGTTTCTTACAATGATTGATGGTAAAGTAGCACAAGTTTTAACAAATACTCCATCAAGTGCATCATGTACCATATGCAAAGCGACACCTACTCAAATGAATAACTTAGAGAGAGTAGCTGCGAGACCAGAAGATGAAAATGCTTTTAAGTATGGTTTATCGACCCTCCAAGCGTGGATAAGATGTATGGAAATGATTCTGCACATTGGTTATAATAGTGAATTCCAAAAATGGTCAGCGTTAACTGAAAATCATAAAGCAATAAAGAAGCTTAAAAAAGCTAATATACAAAAACGTTTTCGTGAAGAGTTGGGATTAATTATTGATAAGCCAAGACAAGGAAGTGGTAACAGCAATGATGGTAATACCGCTAGAAGATTTTTTTTAATTTTTCACGATCTGCTGATATATCTGGAGTAGACGAAGAATTAATAAAAAGGTTTCACATCATTCTTCAAGCTTTATCGTCTGATTTAATAATAGACCCTGGAAAATTTGGCGAATATGCAATGGAAACAGCAAGATTGTATATGTCCACAAAATATTGATACATGGGGAAAGCGTTATAAAACATTTTGCAGTGTTGCCTATTGGTCAGCTGTCCGAAGACGCACAAGAGTCGCGCAATAAAGACTACAAAAATTATCGTTTACATCACTCTCGAAAATGTTCGCGATCAGCCATAACGAAGATGTTTTCAACAGACTTCTTTACACCTCTGATCCATATGTAACAAGTATAAGAAAACCATCCGCCAAACTTTCAAAAGATTTGGATGAAGATACGCTTAAACTGATGAAGTAACCACAAAAATGGCATGGTTAAAGTATTATTTAAATATTTAAAGTTAAAGTATTACTTAAATATTTAAAGCTACACTATACCTAACAGAATATGTAAATTTAATTTTATAAAATCACAACCCAGTTAAAAATGGGAAAAGTGCAAATCAATAAAATTATATTAAGTTAGGTGTGGGTTAAAGTTACATCACAGAAATTAAAAACATTACAAATGTTAATATAATAAAAAATTTTATTTCAAGTTAAAGTTACTATTTCGTACCAAATACATATTCAAGTCATCTCTACATACAAAAAATTAAATTCTTACCTTTATTGTGAAATAAGTGGTTTAATTTGGCTTATATTTTATAGAATAATAGCAAATACATTTAAGATTATTCGTGCAAAATTTCAGAACTCTATCTCTAAGAACAAAAAAGTTACAGATTTTTTATCCGATAAGGGTACTAAAATTTTCCACTGTGCCACGTCCAGGCTTGGGAATAGCAAACAACAAAGAATAATACATATAAGCATCTCAAAAGGTTTCTCTATAAATGTCGAGTATTTCTCGTTCTGGATATGGCTTTAATGGCGCAATTTCTACCGTACATAGGGAAATTGAAGTCCGTGGTTCGCAAAAAATATATCATGCAAATATGCCCAACTGAGCGAATTTTCTGAGGAGATTTGGTGTCTCGAAAATTATAAGAAGATCGGCAGAAGCAGAAAATTAAAACAGCTAGACATTTTCCAGGACGAAAATGGCGCAAGACAGGCACGTGGCACAGCAAGCACATCAAGTTATTATAGTGCATACTCTCGACATTATCATGAAAATTATCATCATTGCCTGCATGAAGCACTTGCTTATATATCTAAATTGAGAGCTCGATACAAAAGTAAATGTGATGGACGTCGGTATTGCTCAGGATGGCAAGCGCATGAATCCCTAAGTCGCTTGCAAGGGGGGAATGTTACCGCCGCCACTGTACTATTTATGAACACCACTAATAAATTTAAAGTCACTTATTTACTTATTTCTTTAATTTATTAACTCTGTTTTTCTTTATATATAAACGTACATATTAATACATAAATAGCTAAGTATGTATGTACAGTCCTACATAAACATGTACTTTTGCTCTTTTTCTCTTGTTATTCAATTGCTTAATAACGGTTTGGTTTACGATCGTATAATGTTTAAATACCATTGTCAATAATAATCTTTGCTTTTTATCAAGAGTTTGTGATATAGTTAAAAACAAAGTTTTGATGTGTAAACATCTATACGTTAGGGGGTAAAAATTTTTTTCACAATACAACCACAAATTTTGAGTAAGATTGTAATAACGCGGTGTGAGCTGTGTATGAGTGTATTAGTGTAGTCATACGGACAACAAGAAGTACAGAGAAACTTAACACCATCTAGTGCAATAGTAGTAGTAGTTTCATTATTCATGGATTAACAAGATTCCTTCTGTTCCTTATCTACTCCCCCCGGGGGTACGGTTCATGCATCTTGGTGATTACTCACACCTTGGTGATGTGCTTCCTGGGAATAGGGTAATTTGGTTTTTACTGACATTACCTTAGGCCAATTACCCATAAAACTTATGTGTTACTACCCAATCTCTTGCAGCCGAGTAACGGGCGTGCACATATTTATATAAGGAAGTAGGCTTGCCTACGCTAGTCAGTAAGGAGGTGAACAGGCACCTAGGGTTAATTTCGGTATTAACCTATTAATACATTTTTTTCATAGATCAAGTAATTTTAATAAATAAAAATGCATAAATTATCTATTATTTTGAATTTATTAGTAAAGAAAAACAATAATATAACAAACATAACAATTCTTGAACTAAATCAAGGAAAAAAAACATAAATATGTATTCATTAAAAAATTAACAAGTTTGTGAGATTATTATATCAGTTATTTCAATAGTTTAAGATCTTGTAAAACAATCTTTCAGAAAAAATAATTTGCTTTAAATGCTTACCCCCATATTCATAGAATATAAAATGAGTTTGAAATGTATTTTATGTAAAATTTTTCATAAAAAATTTTCTTAAAATAGATTTCAAATACATTTTATTTATTTATGAATATGGGGGTTAGGATTTAAGAGATTCTCCTCTTTAGTTTTGATAAAACTTGACTTGGAAAAATCCTTTTATTTATCGTAGATGTTGAAGAAATTGAAAGCAATCCATTATACAGAATATCTAGTTTCTCAGTCTTTTCCTGGATTTCTGTAAACTTATAAAATTTTCCATTATACCATTAGAGTCCTGTTTTAATTTTAGTTCTTAAGCCCTTATGACACTTGCTTTTTTCGTCTTTTATTAATCTAAGATTGAAAGAGTGAAATAGGAATATAAGAAAGAGAAGAATATTCGAAATATATGTTTTTGTTTACTACTTTGTTGTTGTTTAATTTCAATGCTGCCTCATTTTATTCTGCAAAAAACAGCCAATTTGGTCAAATTAGCGCTAAAATCGCTATATTTGGGTTTAAACCTAATGAATCAACAGCACTGTAACGTTTTAAGCTCGAAATGTCAATTTTAAGTTTAAAATTTTTAGATTTTTCTTGACAGTTTAGCCTTTTTGTTATCAATAACACATATAAAAATTCTGACGTTTAGGGATTTTTTTAATATGGCCGAAATCTTCGTTCTTGATAAAATTTTATGTTACAATATATTTGTACTGCTTTCCAAAACATTAAAGAGACAAGAAAAAGCAAGTGTCATAAGGGCTTTAGCACTACCAATTTCTTTCGGTTAATTCTGGTTAACCGAATGAGTACCCTAGTAGATTCCACCTAACTTGAAATTCTGTTTTAACTTGAAGTTACAACTGCGTTGTTAAAACAAATGCACTAACAATTATGTCATAACTTGAAAAATCATTAACTTGAGCAGTCTACACTTAACATTAACTTGAAGTTAATGTTAAAGTTAGTCATTTTATGTTAGGTGTAGACCGCAAATTATGACAAGCTGCCAGCAATGCCATTTCTAGCTCTTTTTTACGATATAAAAAACACTAAGATAGCCATACACCGTGTTGTCATATCGTAAAACACTTATATGACAACACAGTATGTCATATCGTTTTTTGTCATATCGTAAAAAAGAGCTGCGAGCTGTGATGCCATTTTTAGCTCTTACCTGGCCTTTACACATGCAAGTGCAAGTTCGAAAAACTCAATACACTCAAACTTTTCTACTAACACACTTTTGGTTCAGCTATGAGAAAGACAGAAAAACGAATACAAATTGCTTTTTCATTGATAATACGTACACAGAACTTGCATGCAAGTACTTACATGTCTAAACGCAGGGTTAGTGGTACCTGTTTAATCCACCTTGGCTTGGTCTGTAATTGATGTGTTGAACGCAGTGTTTTTGTTGGGGCTGTAAATTGTGATTAATTTATGAGCATAAGCGAAATTCTCTTATTTTTTCTGGATTTCTGTAAAAAAAATTTTTTTGAACTCCCCTAGCTTCAGAAATTGAGAAGGACGCTGCTGCGTCAATAATACTTTATCGAATCTGAAATGAAGATGATTTTGTATGTGGCCCTGTAAATAAAGGTATATGTACCTATGTAAGTGTAAAAATGTTAAGTTGATGAAAAAATTGATTGAAAAAATTAAAAGAAAATGGCGGTATAAAACAAAGAAAACGACATGTGAATGCATCGAATGTTGATTCGGCTAATGATATAGAAGAAATGTCTAGAAGTAATGAAAATAATATGGCGGGAAATGCAATGAATGTGAAAACAAATGTGATGGAGTCTAATTGTGATGATGTTTATGACTGTGCCTTCTGACAATTACCGAGCATGTAAAAAAATAAACCAATTCAAGAAGTATTTTTATATTCGCGTAATCATATTGGTGACTTTGTAGTGCTAGTAGATAATTCGAAGGTTAACGAAAACAAGAGAATGAAAAATGGTATTTTTTTGTATGAAAAAATTAGAGGTTTAAATGTTGATGGTATTGGTAACATTAAGGATGTTGGGTACACAGTATACATATAAAGTTTTCTTTAATACTGCAGTGGCAGCCAATACCTTTGTTAAAGATAGCAGATAGCAGTCAGGCGAATCTTAGAGACTTTATACCTAAAATATTCATGGAAAGTTATGGTGTAATAAGGAATGCTCCTCTGAGGTAAAAGTGGCACCTGTGATGAGATTTAAAAGGAAAGTTCGAAATGATAAAGATGAAGAGACTGTTTTCAACTCTAATTATACGGTGAAAGTTGGTTATGTTGGTAATAGAATACCCAATGAAGTCATTCTTGATTTCAGTGTTAAAAGTTGATGCTTTTTAACCAAGAGTAAGGCAGTGTTATAACTGTGTCAGGCCTGTCCATACTAGAAATTCGTACAAGTCCAGGAAGAGATTTTTGAGATGTGGTAATGAAAGGTGCTGTATAGATAGCGGTCAGGCCCGTCAATGTGTCTTGTGTGGTAGTATGCAACATGAGGCAAGGGATAGAAGAAAATGTGTCATTTGGGATCGAGAGGAAAATGCTAATAAAATAATGACTGCAAAACAGATGTCTAAAGAGAAGTGATTCAAACATGCAGCCTCGAGTAATAGATTTGATATATTAGAGGACAATGATAGTTTTCCGGCGCTGCCGAACCGTGCTCTTGGATACAAGAGTATGGATAATGAAGTCAACAACATTTTAGCTCAACGTGCTTTTAGCTCTGTACCTTCAAAAAGTTACCACTGAAATTCTAAAATTCATGAAAGATTTTTTACCAGCACCTCAAACCAACGTGGTTGGGAGACCTTTAATCATTTTTCCACTAGAGTTATCTATTGACGTTGATCATAAATTGATAAGCCAATCAATAACTGGCAGTCAAAATGAAGATCCTGCAGTATAATTACTAATCATTAAAAGCTAATAACAACGCATTTACATATTAAAAATAAACTTAATTATAATATTGTTTGCCTCAGTGAGATGTTTACCAGGGGTAGCGAAATACTCAACAAAATTAATAATTTTAGTCTAATTGGGCAGAAAAGACTTGATGGCTATGGTGGCGTAGCCATAGGTCTTAGAAAATATATAAGATTCCCAAAAATTGCATATGCAAGTAGACAAGATATTGTAATCATCAAAACGCTCAATCTACAAAAGAATTTGTTATCTGTGCTGTCTATCTACCACCGGCCTTACGGCTGGATGAGTTTGTGGACTGCCTGTCAAATCTATTCCTTTTTGCGGAAAATATGAATGATATCCTTATTCTGGGCGATTTTAATGTCCGCAGTGCTGCCTGGGGAGACCCGAGGGAAAATTATTTCTTTGGCCTAAATGTATGAAATGGTGGTAGCTGTACTGTTGCTAGATCACTTACGGCTAGCAGTTGGTAATTGCTCACTGTTCAACTGGCTGGAAGTCATCATAGGAACATCTCACTTGATTTTCCTGGTATTAAGCTAAGTCAAGGCAAGTTTTTGTCTAAAGGAAGACTGCTGAAATTGCTGCAAAACTTTCGGCCTGGTACTGAGGTGAATAATGAAATACGTTCAATATTGATGGCAATAGATTCCCTAAATTTTGCTGGAATAAAGACTGAGCAAATCCTATCATCTTTATGTTCTGCTTTTAGGAAATGCAGAAAATATTCGACTCCTGAGAATTGTGAGATTTTTAGAGTTGCAGAAGAAAATTGGAAAACTGTAGTTGCTGAAGCCAAAAGAAATTGCTAAAATGCTGCGGTTGAAAAAGCTGAACCGTCAACCAGGTTCGAAAGAGACCTGGAGGTTTGTTAAAAATAGTACTCATCGTCATGGAATTCTGATAACCAGGGCTCGGACTTTCATGCAACTAAAAATTGATTTTAAGCGCTTAACAAATGCACCTAAAAATTAATAATATGCATTTACCTACAAACAAAGTACCAAAACTAAAATAATATGAAAATATATTTTTTTTAATTTTTTAATATTTCTAGAGATAAAAAACAATGTTTAATGCAACCGCGCTGTAGTTGCGTTCCAGTTGGCAACTGAAAATTAATGGTTGCCAAAAATGCACGAAATAGCAACTGGAATTTACAGATCTCAGTTGCTATCAGTAGTATCATTTTCAGCAACTGGCAATCCAACTGAGGCTCGGCTGCCATCCGTAATCGGCCTATTAATATTTTTTTTCAAAAATTGGTAAATATGCATTAAACAATTGTTATTACTCCAAAAATATGCATTTATTACCAAAATATGAACGAATATGTACTTACGACCAAAATATGCAACTACAAATCGATGCCAGAGTACTTAAAATTTGATAATTCGCATAGATAATTAGTCAGTACCTCTATCTATTACCACAAATAACATGCATTTGCATGAAAGTGCGAGCCCTGCACATACAATGCTTTGATAAGTTCGAAATTGTAGCACGCAATTTACACCATGATTTTTAAGACATGTCTTTTTTTAATTCTCTTTTAAAGTTGCTACCACAAACTTTTTGCATTTATACAATGATTTTTCATTTCACGTCTTTTTTGTACATTACTCTCAAAATCTGCTTTATTTATTCGTTCATAACAACAAAAACCGTAAAGAGCATAATACACAACCAATCAGCTTGATGTCAGATTCGTGTACGTGTGCTTGACGAAAAATCAAAACCAAGTAGATTTTCCATCAAGCGTCGTCGGTGTCACTAATACTAACGAAATTTCACACATACTACTACTACGCTTGTCAAGCATGTTGACTGTATATATTGCCCTTAACACAATCACATAAGATAGAGAAAATGCAAATGGAGCTAAAGAAATATATGAAAAAATCTGGAAAACAGAAATCTTGTCTTTTTTTCGACCCCGCTTTCTTCTCTACGCCGCTCACTCTTATACAAAATAAGACGTGATTTAAAGACAAGTGAAAAAATCACCGTATAAATTGCTTGTATGACTTTACCTTACAAGAACAGTGGCAGTCATTTTACCGGTCATATGACTGGCATTGTTGATAAAATAACCATCATTGCGTAGAACAAAGCTTCTATCACATTATCAAGGGTAATATGAAAAATATGATGGAAACTTTTGCCTGAGCTTTTTTAATAAATAATTCCAGTGCACTTTTACCTTCTTCATGATTTGGAAATTCAGGATTTTCCAGCATGCAGTCACGGAATCCAGCCGTGCCAAAAGATATCCAATTTAAATTTATGTATTTCAACACACAAATCACACAAATATTGAAATTAAAATAAATTTTTGACGTCATAAAATTTCAAAATTGAAATTCTGCAACGATGATGGATATCTCCAATAACAATTACAGTCAAATACAAAATTTATGCAAATGTATTAGTAAAAAAATTCGGTGATACATTTCTTGTTCTATTTTAAACTTTCCAAACTGATTTCAAATAATTTTGAGGTAATCAACTAATATAAATAAAAATTGCAAGTAAAATATCATAAATAATCGTGACAGATATATGTATGTATGTATATTCTCGTGTTGTGTTTTTCTTCCGACGGGGTTTTTTGAATTTGGAACGATTTTCCGTCATCCCACGTCAAATTTGGTTTGTAAACAGACCGGTTTCGGCTATGTGCCATCTTCAGTGTTCTATTGAATACTAATTTAGTATTCAATAGAACACTGAAGATGGCACATAGCCGAAACCGGTCTGTTTACAAACCAAATTTGACGTGGGATGACGGAAAATCGTTCCAAATGTATATTCTCCTTAAAAAATGCTTTAAAAAAATAAAAGATCTATAAAGTTGAGCCCACATCAAAAAATATTTGCGCCGAACGTGTTCGCCGAAAATATTTGCGGCACAAATTTTAGCTTGTAGATGTGGACGAGCTTTTAAATATTTATCACACAAATATTTATTCACGAAAATTTTTACGTCCACCCGCTCAAGCAAATGATAAAGCAATAAAATTAGCACTATTTCTACAAATGCGTCCACACCAGGGGGCTTACTCTGTATTGCGATGCGAAGGAAAAATAGTAGCTAATCGAACACTTGGTACTCTTTAATGCGTTTTCGTATTTTCCTTCCGCATCTAATTTTTCCCCTTTTCGCAAATCTGGCATCACCGCACTCTGCAATACGAAAGCGTATGTCAAAATCTTTGTATAAGCGCAAATATTTTGCGCTAAGAAAATATCAAACGCAAAGAAGCCGAATCATGTAAGTAAACCCAAATAAATTTGTATATTTATATCTAAATTGTTATTTTTTAGGGAAAAGCCGAAAAAGCTGCAGACTCAGCAACGGCAGTTTGAAATTATAGTGGATTTTATGCAGCAACATAGCGATTTGGCCAAAGGGCAGCTGCATTGTGGAAATGCCAAACAACGCGCCAACAATTTATGGGTGAAACTTGCCGAAGATCTCAATTCAAATGGACCTCCTATGAGGGATGTAGCTGGATGGAAAAAGGTAATGTATTATATTTGTGTATTTTGGTATATGTTTGTGATATATTAAATATATGTGTATACATTAGGTTTGGTCTGACCTAAAAACCCATACAAAGATTAAGATGCGTAGAAATAAAGTGAGCATTGCTAGTACAGGCGGTGGTGTATCGCAATATTGCCCTCTTTCTTCTATAGAGGAACAAATAATAAACGTTCTTCATATGGAAGAAGCCGTCAACGGGCTGCCAACATCGAAATGCTTTGGCACAAGTAGTGCTAGTCACAATGTTTTAGGAAGCAATGAGCCTGCAGAAGAATGTTTATTAACTATGCAGAACGAAAATAATTGTGCAATAAGTGAATCCTCGCCCGCTGTTAAACGTAGTTGCTTGGATGAAAGTTTTCAGACATCGAACGCTGCCAAACGTAGTTGCTTGGATGAAAGTTTTCAGACATCGAACGCTGCCAAACGTAGTTGCTTGGATGAAAGTTTTCTGACAGCCAAACGTTCGCGACTGTCAAACCAAAGTGACCGTGATATCCTGCTAAAAACCCAAGTGGAAGACCAAGGAATATATCACAAGGAGTCCACCAAACTTTTGGGCGAAGTTCGAAGTTTTCAAGAATAAAATGTAAATAAGAAAACAAATCTATTAGAGTTATTTTAAATTATTATATTAATTACCAATCAGCCAAAATCCCTTTTCTCCTCCTTCGAAACGTTCTTTTAATTTTTGCTTTGCACTAGAAAGGGCCCAAACATGAGAGTCATGACTTGCACCACCGTATCGACAATCAATAAATCTAATTACCATTTTGTGATCACATATCTAAAAATTTAATATTAAAGAGAGATTTAATAAGCCAAATACATACATACATAATAACTCACCACCATAGCGTTCATACTGTGCTTTAATTTTCTGTTGAAGTATAAGTGTTCATTCCTCGTCGGTCGGATCATTTGTATATGGGTACCGTCCACTGCCCCAATCACCCCAGGAATGTCACATGTCTGGAAAAACCCTCTTTTAATTTCATTTTCCTCTTCCGCAGTTGCCTCAAATTTTATGTGCTTGGGACAGAGTATTCGCTCAATCACCATGCAAACTTCTTGTAAGCAACGCGACATAGATTGCTGCGATAGTCCTAAGAGATGGTCTTGCCCAATTTGGTGTTGATAGCCACCTTGGCCAAGCAATTTCAAAGCAGCGGCCACTTTTATTGCGTTTGGAATTGCTGTAGATCTCTTTGGAACGATGAGGTCGTGTTGAATAGCGTTCAAAACATACATAAACGCATCTTTATTAAGCCGAAAATTTTGTACAAAGCAATAAAAATGCTATGTTTGAAAACGTTTTGCACATGATACCAATTTTTACCTGTGGTTATTTAAGGAGAGTATATCTGATCTATCTCTCAGAATTCTCCTTGTAATACGTTCAACATGTTCATTTTCTTCTTCAAGCCATAACGCCACTGAATCCATCACTATTTATTTTATATTAATTTATTTTTAATAAAAAACACGAGCCGCACATTTATTTCAAATGTTTTTGTTTACACGTTTTGACGTTTCATTTTGTGATTTTCGCTTTTGTTTATTTTAAGGTGCCAGTGTTGCTTCTTTTTCAAACTATTTTGCGGAAGCGTTTGCGTAATCGATACAGAGTGCCAAATTATACTCTTAACGCATTTACCTTACGCATCGAACTTGCTTTCGCATCGCAATACAGAGTAGCCCCACAGAACAGCATGCGGCGCAAATTTTTGCGTTGTTCGTCAGAAACCAACAAGCCATGGTTCGTGTGCGTTGAATGTGACGAAAAATCTTGCGTCGTTTCTATGCGCCGCAAATATTCAAATTCATATTATCAAACTTCATTTGAAAGTTGTGAAAAAGAAAGAACATGTGATTTTTTGGGCGGAAATGTTTCATTATTTATTAAGAAGCTTTTAGTTTGTTGAAAATTAGTTTTTTTTAACTCCTTTTAATTTCCTTTTTAACCCATTTCCATATGCAGTTCAAAGCGAGCTATTTCTTTGTACGACATCCTTTTCTCCGCATTTGTAATTTTTTCTGTATATTTTTCAAGCAATTTCTCATACTAAGCATTTTTGTTTTAATTTCCATTGCTATATTGCTTCGATTTAACTGTCCATAAGGCAGGCAAATCACGATAAACTTCAATAAATTCAAGACTGAATTTTTGTTCATCCGTTTTTTTAAGTAGTGCGTCTCCAAAAATATGATGTTGTCGCTGCGAAAACTAAACAAAAATGACATTTGAAGTAATTACACGGCCACACATCAAACAATCTTCAAATTTCGTCAGCGGCGGTAGTAAAAATCAAGCGTTTGTTTTTCATCAAACTATACGTGTGAGGTTTTTTGCACTAATACAGTGAAAAAAATCCCTGTTTGATCAAACAGTTTGACGTGTTGCCTTACCGCTTAAATCATATTTTTTTCTCGCATAAAGCTTTCGAAATTCGATTTGACGAGAAAATAGTTGAATTGGCAACAGTGCTTCTTATATATAAATAGGCATGATTCAATAATAAAGGTCTGTGCAGCAGTACAACAAAAACGCCTTCCTACTGTGATTGTCAAAATAACTATATATATAAAAAATTCTTTTATATGAAGTTTGACAACCACAGCATGAAAACAAAGGGAGCAGCTGATCATAAAGTGATCGCTTGCACAGACCTGTATTATTGGATCATGTAATTAGGCCACACAATTTTTTCTAGTACACTTTTAAGTAGCTTATTGTCCACCAATATTGATGAAATGTATATGGTTTGAAATGTATTTTTCTTTAGATATATTCCGCGTATATTTTTTTTGCATAAAAACCTAGTTACAAACAAACCCGGTTACGGATCAAGTGGGCGGATTTCGACCACCGGGCGGGATTCTAGTTAATTAAACAATGAAATGTAATAAACCAAATGAAACTTTTTTTTGTACCAAAAATGTTTAAAGGATTCAAAAGGGCAAAAATATACCTTTTATAGGAAATAAATACTTCATAAAACATCAAATTCTTTGGTTTACAGATTTTCATTAAATACTATTGTTCAATTCACAAGCTCAGTCGTATGTCTTATCGTTTAAAAAAAGAGGACACTTGTTTATGTGCTTGTGAACAGACAAATTTGTTGTATCGTTATTTTGTCGTATCTTAAATCAGTGATGGAAAATACAGAATTAAAATGGTACTGAATTTTAACTTAATAAGTACTTTTTCACCTTAATGGTACTTTTTCAAGAATTGAAAATGTAATACTTCAGGTATTCTTAAAGGCGCTTTCACATTGAGATTTTTATTAGATTTTGTAAGACGAAAATCAAATCAAAATCAGTCTGACTGTAAAAAAATCTTAAAGAAAATTTTCTCATTACATTTTGTTTCTACACTATCACATTCCAAATAAAACGCAACATAAATAATTTGCAATAAAGCAAATTTTTTCGTTCTTCTTTTTCTTTATTTATGCTGGCAAACAAATACACAACTGCTTTTGTTATTCCTATGCTTGTTTGTGCAATAGACAACCCTGATAAAATCAAAAATGTGATTGTTTAGAAAATTTCCTAAAAATGACGAATACCATAATACTGTCAAGTTTCTTTACGTATTATTTGACAAATCATAACAATTTGTTTTCACACTGTTGGATTTTTACTTAAGATTTGAGTTTTTGACAAGTATTAATACTAAATCTAATAGTCTGAAGGCCGCTTAATTATCATACAAAGGAACTATTTTTTTTACTATTTCCGTTGTTTTTTCTAGAGGTATGTAATTGGAGCTCTTGAAGATATTCGGATTAATGTTCACTGTAAATATGGAACTTCCGGTGTATTGTTGGTTATTAAATTTTGAAAATTTAGGTATCTAGAACTAGCAACAACTATCATATCTTAAGGCAGAAAATATTAAATAAAGTTCAGCCAGTGGCTAGACAAAAATTTAGTTTCATGCACAGAAAAAGCTAAAATACGATTTCAATTGCTAACCCCCATATTCATAAATGATTAGTAAAGTTAATGTGTGAAGTAAACCCGGTTTTCCCATACAAAATTCGTACAGTAAACCAACATTAATTTCAATAAATTTTTATGAATATAGGGGTAAAACTGCTGATTCATTTAGCTTTTGAAGCTCAATCTACGATGAAAATTGTATATTCACTTACTAAAATTCTATTTTCCAATTACGCAGCAAAAATCAGACCTAAAAATTTTTCAATTATTATACTTAATTAAAAAATTAAAATCATTTTCAATTAATTTTGTAATTGAATCAATTACTCATGTGATCAAAAACAATATTATACAACGGCGGCATGGAATAATCCCCCAAAGAGAAAATCGTTGTTGTTGCCTTCTGTCTTATCGCTTTGTGGGTTTATTTCATACCGCCTATCGTAACAATTTTCACAAACTTTGAGCAATTGAAAATTTTAATTTTAGTTATTAAATGTATAATTTTCGTCGTAGGTTAAACTTAAAAAACGAAATTAATTGAAGCTGCAGTGTTCGAAATTGAAATCTTTTTACTCAAAACTTTCAAAATTTTATAGAAAATTTTGTTTTTAATCGCATGGATAATTGACTGAATTATTATATTAATTGAAAGCAATTTTAAGTTTTGATAAACCGATGTTATTGAAATTTTTTCAGTGTGGTTACCATTATACATAACAACTCGTATGATTTTATATCTTATTTCACTCGAAATGAAAATACTGACGACTTACAACTTGATTTGGGTATAATTTCAAAGTGCAACAGATTTTATTTCTTCAAATAAAGATATCAAGAGTTTTCGAACAAGTTTTTGAATATAATGGGTTGAAAATTAATAAACCGGAAAAAAATTTAATTTTTTTAACGTTACAGATTGGAAAAAGTACTTTTTACGTCGTGGCGGTACTGAGGTATTTTGAGAATGAAAAAGTACTAAAAATAGTACAATAGTACTAAATTTTCCATCACTGTCTTAAATATCAATTTAGCACAGCGTCTTCACGATACATTAACACAGCGTCTTCACGAGACATTAACTTTAAGATAACATGAGAAAACGTCGGCAGAATACTAAAAACAAAATGTCGAATTTTCTCTTAATCTCATACTAGGGGAAGACGTAATTTTACTTTTCCGATAAGATTTCATTTTATGCAAATGCTCATCGAGTTACCATGTACAACTTTTGCATAATTAGTTGTTTTATTTTTAATTTTTCACACAAATTTAAATTTATAAGTCAACTAAACACATTTATTCATTTATTTAACACAAAAATTTTATCAAAAACATCTTTTTTCATTTATTTTAATAAACACTCACACATGCACACTATTTTATTTTTATGTACATGTGTTTTTTGACAGTTCATCTCATAAAATTGTTGTTATAAGAATTCTTATAACAACGCTCTCATAAAAATTCCCATAACATTGAGATAACACTAATTTGAAGTCTACACGTAAAATAATTCTCTCTGCGATTGAATTTGACAATCTCATCTTACATATTATGTTACGTGTAGACTTCAAGTAACTTTGAGATAACATGAGAAAAAACGTCGGCAGAATACTAAAAACAAAACGTCGAATTTTCTCTTAATCTCACACTAGGGGAAGACGTAATTTAACTTTTCCGATGAGATTTCATTTTATGCAAATGCTCATCGAGCTAACACTACTTTTGCATAATTAGCTATTTTATTTTTAATTTTTCACACAAATTTATATTTATGAATCAATTAAACACATTTATTTAGCACAGAAATTTTATCAAATACATCGCTTTTCATTTATTTTAATAAACACTCACACATGCATACTATTTTATTTTCATGTACATGTGTTTTTTTATCAGTTCATCTCATAAGATTGTTGTTATAAGAATTCTTATAACAATGCTCTCATAAAAATTCCTATAACATTGAGATAACACTAATTTGAAGTCTACACGTAACATAATTCTCTCTGCGATTGAATTTGACAATCTCATCTTACATATTATGTTACGTGTAGACTTCAAGTAATTAATATCAAGGCAAGGCGAATTAACACCAGGTGGGCTCGAGAGATCAGGTGGCTAAGAAAATGTTTCTGTATTTGAACTATCAGCAGTGCTAATATTAGGGAGTAACGATACGCCGTTTTGCCGATCCGATACCGATACCGATATTTAAAAATAAATATCGCCGATACCGATTCCGATACGAATATTGAAATTGAGTTGAAGTTTAGATTAACAAAACTCAAGCGCAATTTTTTTATTATACAAAATTACATTATAAGAGAATATTTAAAATTGATAAAACATTGATAAAACATTGGTAAACATTGATAAAACATTGGTAAGTAATTTTTAAGGAGCTACATTTTCTTTGCTTCCAAAAAATCTATATTAAATATATGCAGATAATTAGTAGAAAAGCAAGAAAAATGTTTAATTCCTTTATAATTTTAAAAAATACTCGCCATGCTTTTTAAAAAATCGATTTTTTTAAAGGACATTTATCAACTAATATTTTTCTAAATAACTTAATAGCATAATTATTAAAAGACTTCTAAGTTTATATTTATTCACTTAAATTTACATGAAAATACAGTTCTGAGTTTAAATTCGCATAAAAAAATTGTGAAAATGGGTAATTTTTTGTCCTTTTTCCTTGAGGAAAAATCATTATAGAATACCGAAAAACAAATTTGTCCTAGCATCGCTTCCACCGAATTGGTAATCGAAAAACAGAACTTCTTGCAATGGCAAGGACATGTAAAACTAATTAGAAATTATCCAAATTTGCAATACTTCCAGATCGCGAATTCTACATTTTCATGACTTCTTTGGAGAATCTTTTTTTTTTTTGCTGGAATAAGATTTATAAAACAACGACTTGAACTTGAATTCATGATAAAATTAACAAAAAATATATAATTTTTTTATACAAAATAACAGCATAAAATATTATTAATTTTTAAAATTGATATTAATAAGATTTAAAAAATAACGAAGTGAATTTAATTCATGGTAAAATCGAACCAAAATAAATTATTTGTTAAAAAAAACTCTGAAAATTTTTTTAAAAGTATCGTCGTATCGACAGTAAAATATCGCCGATACCGATGTATCGGAAAATCTGAAGTATCGCCGATATATCGGTATCGGTATTCGTTACATCCCTAGTTAATATATCAACTTTTTGACATTCCAAATATAAATTCCCGCGGAGAATTTACATTTGGACCAAGGCGAATTAATTTTACAGGTGGTGGTAATAGTACAACAAACACAATATTCGCCTGGTTGGCCGTACCAGTCAAAAACAGAAGACGAAAATTTATTTAAATTGTGCTTTTAACAACTGTGATTACAATTCATATGCCTAATATACCTTCTTTTGTTATATGAAATGAAACCAGGCATGGGAGTTTTAGTTTTACGGCAAATAGAATAACTTTTTTTCGCGACAAGCAATTTTGATTAAAATAGTTTGAAAATTAAATTGAAATGAATCAATTATATATTTATCATTAAGAAGAATGTATTTTCTGGTGTTACTTATCACATATATAAAAGATTTTTACAAATTAATCTAACCAATAGAATATTCCCAGACCTGGCCTCAATACAACTATTTGAAGAACATATAAAATTCAATCGTATAATTATAAATCACTTTTGTATGAAAATTACCAACAACAAAAATACAATATTGAATAATTAACTGATTACACAACACAGACGACGTTAATACGAGCTTGTGAATTGAACATATATTTATTATAAATGTACTATATTTTTTTAAAGAAATTTGTACAAAGTACTGTATTTAATCCCTAAAATCTTGGGAACCGTAGCTCTGTCAAAGAAAAAATAAACCATAAGCATTCACATACTTAAGAAATTTTGCCATTATTAATTTTTCCAAATGATATAGGTAGTGTAGGCTGACTTCATAAATGCAGTTTGCATTGTAACATTGCAAAGAAAAATGTTTACAAGGCAAAGTAATATTGTATGGCAACACTGCTTTGTAAAATAATGCGGTGACATTTTAGTATATTTATGAACGCATAAATTGACAAAAGTTTTGTTCCTGGAGTAAAAGTTTTTAACTTTATGTGTATTTAAATGGATCTCCATTCCATTTTTTTTTCACTATATACAAAAAATTTTATGTTAAATCACATATTTATATTAAATTAAATTTAAATTACCACAAATCTGCCATTTCTACCACAAAATTTAATTATTTATCACAAAATTGTTTTGCCGCCATTAAAGAATGTACTTAAATGTTTACAAAGAATCACAAATAAAAACCATGCAAGAAATTGTCAAACAATGCGCATTGAAAAGTGTTGCCATGCAATTATGAACATTAGGCATTGCCAAAATTAATTTTACCGTTTTTATGAACATCATGCATTGCCAGGTTACATTGCAAACTGCATTTATGAAGTCAGCCGTATTTTCTTGCTCCCTTTTTATATGATAGCTGCGTACAACATGTCTTTTATAAATTTATGCAGCAACACTTCCTCCCTTTCTAACGTTACGTTTAACACTTTGCAGATGATTTACAAATTTGAAGGCGCTTATTCCATATAATAAACCATACAGTTTAGCGTCTTTATGAATATGCAGCAAGTTTTGGAAATTATATGTAATGAAACATATCATATAATGTTGGAATCTCATGTACAAATGATTTCAGAAGTTTTTCAGCGCAGCAGTTATTCTTCTTGCAATCCTTGTCATCCAAGAGAATTCTCATCGCCAAGGACAACTTTAAAAAGTGAGCATATATTTCTAAGCTTAAGACTTTCTTCAATATAAAAGGTCCTGTATACAGCAGGAATTGTCTCAGCTCTGTTGCTTTCCACCTATCAAGATCCTTTAAGGTTCGAGGCTTTCTCTGTAACTCCTTACTTATGTTACCTCTATTAAAGTTTAACTCTTGAAACTGACTCAATTTTCCAGGAAACTAATGAAAATTTTTCGCCTTTTTTCTTAGTTCATGCATTTAGCAAAGTTCGCATTGCACCTAAACACACAACATGCATGTAATCCAAAGTGCACTGTTATGCAATGATTATGTTAAGCGTTTCTAATGATGACTGTTTTAAATGATGTTCTGGTTGAAGGCGACCTCTGAAAGAATTATTGCTTCTAATTGAAAAGTAATTTGCTTGCAAGAAAATAAGTCGGTGTTTAACATCTAGTGTACATCACATATGCGCACAGTGTAGTGCACTTCACAATGTGTCATTGCACAAATTAGTAAAGTATCAATAACAATAAATATAATTATTAACAACATGTGCGGATCAATCGTAATGTTTGAGTGACACACATTTGAGTGTCAAGTGTAAATAGAGTGCATTCCAATGCACCACATTACGATTGCTCAATATACAAAGTAATTTGAATCCTTTAATATTTTCATGGTGCCGAAATGAAACAAATATAATGTTAAGAATGACTAATGTAAGTTAGAAAGGCTAAGTTTTATTCTCATAAGAAGTATATAAGCCGTAGAAAATATTAAATAAATCAGACTTTAATTTGACAAGCTAAACTGGCACTTCTGCCTTAGTTTTAATTTTTTTAGTCTCTGTTTTGCCCTTGCAAATCTGCACAGATCGGCAAAACATGACCAGTGGCAGTTCTTGCCGGTCAACACACGAACTAAATCCATCTCTTTTATAAAAACCCCATTTTTTCTTCACATGGCGATCCTGCAACTGCGGACCGAATGAATTTAAGTTGAGATCCTGCCCAAAATACTCCTTTACAACCTTTCTTTATATGGCTTCGGCAGAACCCAATTTCTTGGGACCAAAGCCAAGAGCACTGGAACGAAATAAATGCAATTAAGAATAATCTAAAGCAGAGAAAAAAAAACAAGAATATGAAATAAATTTTTTAAAAGATATCATTACAAAAATTTTTTCTTCAATATATACTAATAAATAAATAAAAAAAATAAAAATTTTAGAAACAAAATGACGGTGGAAAAAATCTTGCAATCAATTCCCCTACTGGTAACCGGGTATGAGGTAGGGAAAACGAAGGAGGAAGAAAAAAACGACGAACTGGTGCAGACATTAAAGGACATCAAGACCACCAAGGAACAGGTACAAGAGGACAAACTAGACGTCGCCGAAATAACACTGATAATAGTAAGCATTGTCATAGTTGTTGCGTACGTAATAAAAATTCTCATCCGATTGTTACAACGCCAATAATGCATAATTACAAAAATAAAATTATACAAACATTTTTAACAATATTAATAGTAGTAGGAATTTTATTATATAGCACAAAATTAATAATTATATTAAAAATTATGTAATTAAACAAAAAAATATAAATGCAACAACAATAACTGATGTACACGTTAGAACAGCAATAGGAAGTTATACCAAGCCAGGAAATTTTTAAGCATTAAGAAGTTTGTTAGAACAAAGGTACAAAAATAATAAAACAATTCCAGAATTACAAAACAAGCTAAACAACACATTGTTCCAAGGCAAAATGTCAGTTAATTCATTTAAAGAAAAAATACTATATGTAATAGATAGTCTAAACAAATTAGGGATAGAAGAATTAGGAGACACTGAGTCAGAAGGAGAAAAGAATGGAATAATTAAACTAAATAATAAAATAGCCCTAGATACTTTCAAAAAAGGACTCAACGAAGACTTCAAATCGACCATATACGCGTCGCGACAAAAAACATTGCAAGAAACATCAGACTTGCAATTGAACTTGAAAATGAAAAGAAAGCAACTCATAACGAAATTCTACATATCAGAAGAGAAAACCCACGGTATCAACCACAAAATCATAACAGAAATAACACATTTTCTAACTACAACAAAACAGGCCACAAGACAACCACAACTTAAACAGAAACAATTACACTAGAAATAACAATTATGAAAATACTAATTTCACTAGAAACAATAATTTCGATAACAACTATAGAAATAATAACAATTTCTCTGGAGGCAACAATTTTAATATGAATAATAACTTCAATCCTAATAGAAACAGCAGAGTTAATAACAAGAACAATTTTAATACAAACAGTAGAGGAATGGAAAACAATACATACTGAAACAATAACAATAGACACATACACACTATTCAAGATTCGGGAAACGCAATAGGGTCGGAATACATGGATATTCCGGACAGCCAAATCTAAGAGTATGCAAAATTTCTGATAATAATACAAATTTCATTATCACAACTTACAAAAATAAAAAACTAACATTTCTTGTCGACACAGGAGCAAAAAGAGTTCGAAGGCGAACCATTTAATCCAGAAGAAAAAAGCAAACTGGAATCACTACAGAAGAAATTAATTCTTTAGGCACAATCGATTTAGAACTAACACTGACTGAAGGAAAATGTAATCACTCTTTCCAATTAGTAAAATCAAATTTTCCAGTTGAAACAGATGGCATAATAGGTAGACTTTTTAAAGAAATATCTCTGCAAAATAGATTATGAAACGTTCACAATATCTTCATTCACAAATAATACCACTATAACTCTTCCAATGCATACAAAAGCATTTAAGTCATTACAAATAAAAATACCTCCAAGAACCGAAATCATACAAGCATTAAAATTAAATCTAACTGAAGATAGCGTAATTTTTAATAATGAATTAAAACCAGGTGTATTTTTAAGTAATTCAATAGCACCCAAAAACGGCATGACACATTTAAAAATATTAAACACATCGAACGAGACAGTAACTTTACAAGGCATTAAACTCCAAACTGACCCACTTAATAACTACAACATATTAAATGACAAAAGTGCCAACAACCCTAAACGTTTTGAACAAATAATAAATGACTTACAAATAAATAATAATGACGAATATGCAAAAACAGAATTAATCAACATTTGTAGAAAATACCAAAATGTATTTCAATTGGAAGACGAAAAATTAACCGTCAACAATTTTTATACACAAAAGATCATGACCTCGGACAATACCCCAGTATACATAAAAAACTACAGATTACCACATGCACATACTGAAATAATAAACGAACAAGTACAAACAATGCTTAAGGATGACATCATAGAAACATAAATTAGCCCATACAATGCTCCAATCCTCTTGGTACCCAAGAAGAAAACGGAAGACAAAAATAAATGGAGACTGGTAGTAGATTTTAGAAAGCTTAATGACAAAATTGTAAGTGACAAGTTTCCACTAACCAGGTTAGAGGATATCTTAGACAAACTTGGCAGAACCAAATGGTTTTCTACACTGGACATGACAAGCTCATTTCACCAAATTTTTTTAAATGAAGACTCTAGACCATTTACAGCTTTTTCTGCGTCACAATCAATTCAAAAGACTCCCATTTGGACTAAAAATTTCTTCAAATAGCTTTCAAAGAATGCTCACTATAGCACTTTCAGGATTGGAATCAGAAGCATTTCTTTATGTGGATGGCATAATTATATAATCACCATAATAATAATTCAATAAAAGTACTGGATAGATTAGAAAAATACAACTTGAAACTTAATCCGAAGAAATGTTGTTTCTTAAGACCAGAATAACCAAAGACGGTGTAAAGATAGACCCATCCAAGTATGAAACAATAAAAAATTACCCAACACCCAAAAACACGGACGAAGTGAGACGATTCGTAGCATTCTGCAACTACTACAGAAGATTTACACCCGACTTTGCAGACATTGCCAGAGAACTCAACCCACTACTAAACAAATCGACAAAATTTTAATGGACGGAACAATGCCAACATGCTTTTGATGAACTGAGAGAAAAATTAATGAATCGACCAATATTACAATATCCAAATTTTGAAAAACATTTTATCCTAACTACAGACGCTTCAAACTACGTATTAGGAGCGGTACTATCCCAAGGCGAAATAGGCCAAGATTTACCAACTTCATATGCCAGTAAAGCATTACAAAAACATGATATCAAGAAACCAGTAATAGAAAAAGAGCTCCTAGCAATTCATTGGAGTATAAACTTTTTTAGACCGTACTTATATGGCAGAAAATTTAAAGTTTAACAGACCATAGGCCACTAATTTCTCTATTTTCACAGAAAAATTCTTCGTCAAAAATGACACGAATTAGAGTAGATTTGAGTGATTATGATTTTACAATTGTTTATAAAAAAGGAAAAATGAATACTAACGCTGACGCGCTCTGACATACTAAAACAAATGATACCGCAAGAAAACGATGATAAAGAAAAAAGTATTAGTAACAACAAGGGCTATGAAGAATAAAGAAAATAAAAATATTGAGGCAAATGAAAATAATGAGGCAAATAAAGATAAAAATAATAATCAAAATAAGAATAAAACGCGCGTAGAAGGAAAAAGTATGGAAAACTGCAGTTCTCAGGAGTCTGATCAACTTCAAATATGGGAATGCACATCCATTAATGATATAAAAAATATGAAGACATCGATGTAAATATTGAAAATAATATTGTGCGCATAGGACGTAATGATAATTCTGCGAAACCAGTTTCGACCATGAATAAATTACGTACCCAAAATAGTAATAATAATGAAAATAACAAGCCAAGAAAGATTCAGCGATAAATCAGCGAAATTATATCCGATACTGAGGAAACTGATATCTAAAATGAATAAAGAAAATATAAAAGAATTAGCGCTATCAAACGAAGATGAAATATTTAAAATGTATACAAAAGAAGAATTAAAAGAAATATACTCAAAGATAATAATAAATAACAAAAGTGCTCAACTAAAAATATTATTATACAATGCCCCTAAAAGAATAACAGATGATAATTTGGAATATAAGCAAATAGATGAATTCCATAATGCCACACACGCAGGCCACTTAGGAATAAGAAAAACAGTAATTAAACTAAAACAGCGGTATATTTGGAAAAACATGAATAACATGGTAAAGAAATTTGTATCATATTGCGACAACTGTAACAAAAACAAATAAACAAAACACATAAAAGAACCACTTACACTAACAAACACACCAAACAACAGCTTTGAAGTGATTTCAATTGATGCTGTAGGTCCTCTTCGAATTTCAAATGATTACCGATACATTTTAACAATGCAATGCGAACTGACAAAATTTGTCATTGCACACCCTATGCCAACAAAAGATGAACTTACGACAGCAAAAACATTGGTTGAACAATTAATTTTAAAATATGGAGGAACAGAATTCACAAACGAAATAATGCGCAACATATGTTCATTATTACAAATAAAGCAAATATTTTCAACACCCTATCACCATGAGACATTAGGTTCCATAGAAAGAAACCACAGAGTTCTTAATGATTATGATTGGGACAAATGGATTCCATATTTTACTTTCGCCTACAATACGGCACCACATGTAGATACAGGCTACTCGCCTTTTGAATTAATTTATGGCAAACTACCATGTTTACTATCTGACAATATGGAAAATAAACAAACATTTTATAATTACGATGACTATGCTCAAGAGCTACGTATCAGATTACAATACGCGTTAAGTAAGGAAAGAGAATTAATAATAAAAACTAAAGAAAAAAGAGTTTTAGATAATAAATATCAAAACAAATTTAACTTAAACGTAGGAGATTTAGTTTTAATAAAAGTAAAAATAGAAAAAAGAACCAGAGTCCATACAAGGGACCGTATAGAATAATAAGAAGAAACGGTGTAAATACCACTGTAGATTATAATGGTACAGAAAAAGAAATTCATAATAATAACCTAAAACCCTATAAATCCTTGTAAAATAGTTCATATAATTAAAGCAAACAACCAAATTAGATGTGAAGTATATACATAGATAATTATTATAGGAAAACTTATACAAAATAAAGATATCCTAATGTAATTATATTAATAAAATTATTCATAGATATAATTCACATATTTTTAGTTTTAACTTTGTAACGATACTACGAAAATAGTAGAAAAAATTTACTTTCATAAATTTGTTCTTAAGGGTGAGGGTGTAGTGTACCTCACATATGCTTAATGTACAGTGTAGTGCACTTCACAATGTGTCATTGCACAAATTAGTAAAGCATCAATAACAATAAATATTAACAACATGTGCTGATCAATCGTAATGTTTGAGTGACACACATTTGAGTGTCAAGTGTAAATTGAGTGCATTCCAATGCACCACATTACGATCGGTCAATGTACAAAGTAATTTGAATCCTTTAATATTTTCATGGTGCCGAAATGAAACAAATATAATGTTAAGAATGACTAATGTAAGTTAGAAAGGCTAAGTTTTATTCTCATAAGTGGTATATAAGCCGTAGAAAATATTAAATAAATCAGACTTTAATTTGACAAGCTAAACTGGCGCTTCTGCCTTAGTTTTAATTTTTTAGTCTCTGTTTTGCCCTTGCAAATCTGCACAGATCGGCAAAACACGACCAGTGGCAATTCTTGCCGGTCAATACACGAACTAAATCCATCGCATTTATAAAAACCCCCTTTTTTCTTCACAAACCATTTGTCCTTTTTCTGTACACCGTCCACAAGAAAAGTAGCCAGTACGGCCCTTGGTTCCTAATATAAATGATTTCGCAGGTGCATCCATTACAAAGCAACGTAAAATAATACGGAAAAACTTTTCCACAAAAACTAGTACCTCTTTCGTAAGAACATTAAGTTATGTAACAAATTCATGCAGGAAAAGAAAACATAGTTTGTTCTTACAACACTGGCAAGTATCGACCAAACCTGTTTAGAACTACTTTTGAACAGCGGTAAACCATCAATGCCAAAATCTAATGTTATATCGGGTAGTGTCCAATCATGGTTCACTAAGAAATCTGTTAAACCATTTTTCAATCCATAATGTATATATTTACCTTCACCAACGTGTCTCTCAAAAACAGAACAAGGTGCTCTTAAAAGGGTCCTTGCATCTTTTGGGACTTTTTTACCGCATTTTAGTAGCAATAACACAAGTGCATTAATCGCAACGAAGCTTATTTTATATTGGATAGCCCAACTAGCTAGTTCTTAATTAAATTTATTTTTTTCATCTTCACTATCGGAAGAACACGTATCACTTAAATTGGAGGAGTCACTTCAATCATTTAAGTTATAATTCATTTTTGTGGAACAAGGTTCCACTTCTTCCTGGAAATTCTGTATTGTTAGTTTTAAAAGAATCGGTTTAGTAATAGTTTTTGAATAATAATGTTTACTTTGCCTGCATTTCTTATCACATTGTCACCGAAATTACATAAGGAGAGAAGTTACAAAAACTCCGAAAGTAGCGTTACTTAATATATGAATAGCCCCTAATAAGAGGTTGATAAATGATTTTCAAATGTTTACCCAAACATGTACATATGTACAAACATTGCAAATTGAATAAAAGCTTATGATAATTCCAATTAAAACATGAGGTTTATATTTAAAAATTTTTATTTCGTTGAAGCTATGTATAAAAAAGTGGAAAAACTTATTTTTAATTGTACATACATATCGTTAAATAAAACGAAAAAAGCACTATCTAGCAAAAAATTCTAATCAGATTTTTATTAAATTCCGATGTATTTCATCAACATACATAACCACTATTAAAATCAGACTTACCCGAACAAAAATAGCCATAATATTAAGAAAATCTAAAAGGAAATAGGCTAATTAAATAATGTAGCATATTTATTGCTTCTTCTGTAAAATGATGAAAATGTTAGTTAGCGTGTTTTATGTTTCAGCTGACGATATGTATGTATATTTCTTTATTTTTTTGTATAATTTTTTATTATGTACCAAGGTAGATCAATAATGTAATATTCATCGGTGAATTGATACAACAAAGCAACTTTTTTGTTCAAGCAATTGTCAAAACAAATTAACGAATTTACATAAAAATTTATTTCAATTTATTTCAGGGACTGAAACCATGAAAAAATTAGTTCAGGTTCGGGTTAATCAAAATAAAAAGTTCGGGTTCGGTTCAGGGTTCGGGTTTAAAACCATAAATTTAAACACGCGCAATTATTTTGTTCAACAATAAAATATATAAATAAATTTTACATTCACGTTTATCTGTTAAAACAATATATTATTTTTTTAATTTAATTAAATTTAACTTATTTAGCTTTCAAATACACTTTTTTCAACTTTGTTACATACGTACCGCATTGACGTAAGAAAATATACTTCAAATTAGAAATTATTAGAAATACCCAGAACAAGAAAAGCAACAATTTTGGCAACCATTCGGCACTTTTAAAAATTGCTAAAAATAGTCAGCTGTCGGGGTGCTGCCACCTGGTATGAATTTGCCTTGGTCGTTATTTAATTTTGATTTTGTTTTAAATTTGTTTTGCATGTAAGAAATGTAATGCTTTTTATTATTCTTCTATTAAATATTTCTCAATTTTTTTTATTTTTGAACCCAAACCATGCTGAATTTTAGGGTTCAACGGGTTCGGGTTCAGTCTTCATAAACAAACGGGTTCAGGTTCGGGTTTGGTTTCAGTCCCTGATTTATTTAAATAAAAAAATTTATAAAGAAGGTTTGGCAGTTCCTTGAACAATCAGCTGTGCTGATAATGCCATCTGTTTAAAAATCTTACTAATATAAAATAAAAAAATTTGGCAAGCCTAGCTTCTGTCTTTAATAGGGAAAATTAAATTTTAAAATTTTATATCGATAAGATTCAAATACATTATTTACAAAAAATACAGTATGTCATTTAACCAATACATAGAATACATGTTGTTGTTTTTAATTCAAAGGAAAGAATCATGATACAATAATACAAGGTAAAACTGTCAGCGCAGCTGTAGATGTGTTTATATTTTCCAAATGTCAAACTCCTTTTATCAGAGAAACAGGGGTATGAACGATTTGCGGCGGCAGCTGAACAAAAAATTTGCTACTCTGTCTTTCTCGCGGCTGAATTAAAAGCTGCGCAACAAAAGTTGAAGTGTGTGAACCGGGAGAAACATAAAGTTCTCTTCTGTAAAGGAAGCCATACACTTCGTTCTTTTTTGGCAGTTTTAACCGAACGGGTAAAACTGTCGGGAAAACACGAACAACGACCACATCCACACACTAGGCGTTTTTTACTTCAGTTCAAGTCAAGGCACATTAATACAGGTACATGCATTAGAAAATTTGTCTCATCTAGGTTGTCAAATGTTTATGTGACTTGTCAAAAATTACATAGTAAGTAACAACAAAATTCGTTGTACACCCAAACAAACACGTGCATACAAAACACAGCTGACGAGAATTTTAGTTAATGCATGTACTTGTATTATTGTATAATTTGTTCGCATAATCAAAAGAAAACAAAAAAATTGAGCAAAAAATAATCAGCTGGCATACTAACATCACCTGGAACTAAACACTGACAAAAAACCGTCAATTTTAAAGGCCGTGTCAGATACAACTTTGGCGCTTTGCGTGACGTTTCTAACTTTGATGGAAAAGTTTAAAGCAAAAGGTGTATGACACAATGAAAACTTTGACAACACTCGCGCATTGCTCGTTTACCAAAAAAGTAGTTGATAATTTTGCCATTTATTTATTTTTTTGTTATAAAAATAAAAGTCAATTATGTTATTTTACGATTTATTATAAATAGTATGTAATAAACATACATATTTACCTCTTATTAAACCAGATTCGTTTGGCAATACAGTAAAAGAAAATTATTCCAGCTGATTATCAAAGCAAGCAAAAAGATTAGAGTTGCCGAACTTTTCGCTTCACGCTGCGTTAAAAGTGCTTTATGTAGCATGTTTCGTATAAGTATGTACATTTCATCTTAGATGTCAAAGCGAATCTGTAACGCAACGCGAAACAAAAGTTTTATCTGACATGGCCTTAACTGCGTAATCCCACACACGAGCAGTTTTGAACGAACCGTTTGAAAACGGACGGTTAAAATCAGGTTGTAGCAGATATTTTTGAACGCGTTCAATAAGGACGATTTTTGGCCACACTGGCAAGTTTACCCGCACATTTTGTATGGCACGAAGTGTATGGCTGCCTTAAAGAAAAGTTTTATATCACATCAGTGCCTGTTGTTTTTGTATTGTTGTAGAGACAGCTCTACCTGTTTTTATTCTATCATGGAAAGAATTTAAAATAGTTTCTAAAATAGCGAAATATAATACCCACCATTTAAAATAACACATGCAAAGAAAATTGAATTCCTTTGTTTTTTTATAGTAACATTAAAGTAGTAAAACTTAAATGTTAACTGGCAATTATAAAATTGTCGCATATATAAATAATTTAATGAACAATTTAAATTTGGTTTGTAATCGTTGGTATATGGAGGTCATTTTGAAATACATAAATATGTATACATATTATATAATATTGCTTTGTTGGCGGTTTTTTTAAGTTTTTCGGTTGAATTAGTCTTACATTTTGTTTTACTTGAGTTTTTCTTTAAGCCATTCCTCTGTCAATTCATCGAGTTCTCGTATTTCATAAACCCTAGTAAGATCAACTTCTCTTTGAAGAGCACTCTTAGTACAGGCATACATCATTTGTAATTCAATTTGACTGTCTCGTGGGGTATAGAATATAAAACACATTGGATATGATATTCGTGAATCATCATGTATCATTTTGTAGGTATAAATAACGTAACGAGGTTGATGACCTGGCAGTTGTTCTTGCAACTCTTCTAGTGAAATGTCATCCAACATATCGTCGAGTATGACCAGTTGTTTTTCACGATCAACTTTTACTATAAAATAGATACAAAATTTATTTATTAATATTTTTAATATTGAAGAATATTGTATTTCCATAAAATTTTATTTTATTCACATGCCCTATAATAAATAATATGTAGCTGTGTTTGAGTACTTGATAATTTGGAACAATTTATTCCTAAATTTTAATGTGAATTGCGTTCGTTTACTTTTAAATACAAACGTTTTTTATTATTTATCCAAAACTTACTGGATAATTATTAGATTTGCTAGATCAAACTGTGGTAAAAAGATTCACACAATAAGTCTTTGGGATTCATTGCCAAATTATATGCAAAAATTAAGCAACTCAATGTGTTCAAAAGGGAGTTAAAAAAATTATTTATGTAATAACTATTTTTTTATTTCACACAAAAAAATATAAGAGGTAATATCAACTAAGCTTGCATAGATATTATTTTTTATATGAATATAAAAAGCTTTTGTTTTATTAACTAGGCCCTTAAGTAATTTTTACAATACATTTTACCTAAAACCCAAGTTAATTTAGCTATTAGAATAAGGCGCCTTCTTCGAAATAATTTTCATAAAACTTTTTTTATTTTGCCATAAGAAAATTACTTTTTAAGGAAAAAGGTATGTAACAAAATTTTCTAAATATGTAAATAAATATTTAGATACATAAATATCTTTTTATTATTTTACAGATTTATAAGGATATTATAAGCGATTTAGGTGTCAAATTGCTGCGTAATCCTGCCATCAGCAATTATATATTAATGACGGTTGTGTGATGTGTCTTGGAATGATAGAGCATGCAATCATAAAGGTGTAAATGCTTGTGACCCAGTCATGCGTTTTTGGAACGTAAGTTCTTATGGCGCGCCATGCACATTAATGATTGAAATAACAAAAATCAATGCTTGGGGGTAAAACAAAAATTTTTTGAAAATGAAAAAAATACTGGCTTAATAGTGGTTAGAAATATACTGGTTGTGTCTTGGAAAAGTAGTTCGTGGCAGTGATAGATGAAGCTATTTCTGGCGAATTGACAACCAGGTGGCGCTACTCGTGACCAAGACGAATTGACAATCAGGTGGCATGTATGTATGTATGTATGTATGTATGTATGTATGTATGTATGTATGTATGTATGTATGTATGTATGTATGTATGTATGTATGTATGTATGTATGTATGTATGTATGTATGTATGTATGTATGTATGTATGCATGCATGTATGTATGTATGTATGTATGTATGTATGTATGTATGTATGTATGTATGTATGTATGTATGTATGTATGTATGTATGTATGTATGTATGTATGTATGTATGTATGTATGTATGTATGTATGTATGTATGTATGTATGTATGTATGTATGTATGTATGTATGTATGTATGTATGTATGTATGTATGTATGTATGTATGTATGTATGTATGTATGTATGTATGTATGTATGTATGTATGTATGTATGTATGTATGTATGTATGTATGTATGTATGTATGTATGTATGTATGTATGTATGTATGTATGTATGTATGTATGTATGTATGTATGTATGTATGTATGTATGTATGTATGTATGTATGTATGTATGTATGTATGTATGTATGTATGTATGTATGTATGTATGTATGTATGTATGTATGTATGTATGTATGTATGTATGTATGTATGTATGTATGTATGTATGTATGTATGTATGTATGTATGTATGTATGTATGTATGTATGTATGTATGTATGTATGTATGTATGTATGTATGTATGTATGTATGTATGTATGTATGTATGTATGTATGTATGTATGTATGTATGTATGTATGTATGTATGTATGTATGTATGTATGTATGTATGTATGTATGTATGTATGTATGTATGTATGTATGTATGTATGTATGTATGTATGTATGTATGTATGTATGTATGTATGTATGTATGTATGTATGTATGTATGTATGTATGTATGTATGTATGTATGTATGTATGTATGTATGTATGTATGTATGTATGTATGTATGTATGTATGTATGTATGTATGTATGTATGTATGTATGTATGTATGTATGTATGTATGTATGTATGTATGTATGTATGTATGTATGTATGTATGTATGTATGTATGTATGTATGTATGTATGTATGTATGTATGTATGTATGTATGTATGTATGTATGTATGTATGTATGTATGTATGTATGTATGTATGTATGTATGTATGTATGTATGTATGTATGTATGTATGTATGTATGTATGTATGTATGTATGTATGTATGTATGTATGTATGTATGTATGTATGTATGTATGTATGTATGTATGTATGTATGTATGTATGTATGTATGTATGTATGTATGTATGTATGTATGTATGTATGTATGTATGTATGTATGTATGTATGTATGTATGTATGTATGTATGTATGTATGTATGTATGTATGTATGTATGTATGTATGTATGTATGTATGTATGTATGTATGTATGTATGTATGTATGTATGTATGTATGTATGTATGTATGTATGTATGTATGTATGTATGTATGTATGTATGTATGTATGTATGTATGTATGTATGTATGTATGTATGTATGTATGTATGTATGTATGTATGTATGTATGTATGTATGTATGTATGTATGTATGTATGTATGTATGTATGTATGTATGTATGTATGTATGTATGTATTTATGTATGTATGTATGTTTTTTTTTTTTTTTTTTTTTTTTTTTTATTTGTGGGATGAAAATCATCGAAAGACTCTGGCAGTGGTGGTGTTTGCCAGAAGTGCGAGATTTTAACACGCTAAAAACACCCCTTCACACTGACCCAATTGCTCCCCGTGGTACTACCGCAAGGCTATACGTCTCGGGGTGGGAAAGGTCCTAGACCCTAAATCTAAACTACATGGATTCTTCTGCGAATCTCTTCTAACCTACGAAGTTCCAACAGAACCAATTTTATAAAATTACATACATACGTCCAGTTATACAAAGATTCCAACATGATTGGAACGATGTTGTCCGGCCTAATACTACGCCCTAAGACTACTTCTAAGTACGCTCTACCACTATCAAATCGTGGACAGATGAAGAACACATGTTCGGCATCTTCCACGACATTGCCACCACAACTCGGACAAAACGGAACACTGTCATGTCCGAAACGGTACAAGTACGACCTAAAACAACCATGTCCAGTCAAAAACTGTGTAATGTAGAAGTTCAAGTCGCCGTGTCTTCTTGATAACCATACCCTAATGTCAGGTATCAGTAAGTAAGTCCATCTTCCCTTGTCAGTCGCTGTCCATCGTTCTTGCCACTTCCGTAGACACATATCAGTCACACCATTCGTACTGTCCGAAACGGCTTCTAGCTCGATGGGTATCATGCCGGCAATGACAAAGGCGGCCTCGTCCGATACAGTTCGGAATGCGCTACATACTCGCAGAGCGGCCAGCCTATACACAGGGGATATCAGATTCACATATGTAGAGTATTTCAGTGAGCCTGACCATATAGGGGATGCATATAAGATAATGCTTCTTACTACACTGGTTAGCAATCTCCTCTGCAGATATTTTGGACCTCTTGTATTCGGCATGATCCGGCATAGCGCTGAGCAGGTTTTTGATGCCTTAGAACCTATATACTTCAAGTGCTCATGAAAAGACAGACGAGTGTCAATCATGACTCCAAGGTATTTTAAACATTCCTTGGATTCTATGCTACACGTGCCAATATTTAGCCTAATGGTTTCCCTATTTTTCCGACTACTAATCAGAATCGCTTCTGTTTTATGGTCAGCTAGAGCTAGACCCATTGATCTCAACCAAGACCTTACGATCTGTATACTGGCGTTTGCAATGGTTTCCGCCTCTAGTAACTCTTTTGCTTCACATACTAACGCTATGTCGTCTGCGAATCCAACTATCTTTACCTTCTCCGGCAGGTTTAACCTCAATACTCCATCGTACATGACGTTCCACAGTAGTGGACCAAGTACTGATCCTTGAGGCACCCCACCAATGATCTTTCGTCTTCTAGTACCCTTATCAGTATCATAAACTAGCTCTCTATTTCGGAAATAGTCCTGTATAATTGCCAGTAGATATCCTGGGATGTCTAAACT